>JAEPRC010000354.1:0-43300 GCA_016758945.1 Mucor plumbeus
TAATCTTGTCTTTTTTGATGTACACAAATTTTATAAAAATGCAAAATATTTGCAGATTCATAAATTTGACCATGTTAAAAATATATTTAAAAAAGACGATATATTAATTTTATAATATTTTAAACATGAGGAAAACGAACATCGGAGGTGGAGGTGGAGCTGCTGTATATGCGCATTGTACTCAATGAAGAAAATATTCCTCTAAAAGGATATCTCGGAATACTTAGGACAATCAAAAGGGTGTTATGTTTGATAATAGTTACACGGTATTGTGCAATTTCTGTTTTTTACGATAGCCGCAGTTTATCTCACTTGCTGCGGATTATTACAAAAAGGAAAAACAAGTCGTTTGATCGTTTTTATGGAAAGAATTACTATATGAGGATTAAATCATACTTGTGTTACTAAAGACTCAATAATTTGAATAAATAGCAACAATAAACCAGTGGAGGAAAGAATGCTCCGTTCTTTATTATTTTTTTGTTTTCTTTTGACAAATATTTTTGTTCTTTTGTTAAAAAGCGAGGGAAAGAGAGAAAGAGAGAAAGAAAAAAAGTCTTTCAAATGGTAAATAACTGAGAATATATACTATAAGCTTCTTGTATTCTTGTGTTTTGTATATTATCATAGTGTTTTAACATATATATATTTCTTTATTGTTTCAGGAACAGCACGAAACAATTAGCAATGTTAAGAGGTAAATTTACGAATTTATTATACATGTATCAAAACTTCTAAAAAAGAAAAAATTTCAAAATTAAAATAGAATTGCATATGCAATATCACCAATTCTAATAACAGGCTCAAGTATCTTATTTTTGACTTATAAAAGATATGGTTTAAAATATGCAACATCTCCTGAAATTGAGTCAATCACTGCCTCTATTCAAAAGAGAAGGGTTGCATTAATGTTATTTACTAGCATTCAAACAGCAAATTGGTTATACCAATTTATTCAATACTCACTCGGATCTAGTCATCATGATTTAGACAATTCCTTATCTTTGGTTTCCTTGTTTATAACATGGGTAAATATATGATAAGCCTCCCTCCTACCCCTTTTTTTTCTTCTTCTTCTTCTTCTTCTTCTTCTTCTTCTTCTTCTTCGCTAATTGTTAACCTTTTCATTTATTATTATTAGTTGACATTATTGGTTTTGACATTTACATCTCCAGGCTTAAATCATTACAAGGACCGTGCATATAATTACATTTTTACCTTTGTTTTCTGTTATCTATTGCTGGATTCTATATATCGATTACTATCAACAGATAATGTGCAGAATTTGGATACTTTTTATACCACCATTAGTTTCATTCTTTTCGTAATTGCTGGTACTACACCTCAACCATGTCACCCTAGAGATTTACAAGCAGCTAGTTATGAAAATTTAGAAATTAAAGATGGAGCAATTTATCGTAATGTAAGTTTATTGGAGCGATTCGAGAAAAAAAAAAAAAAAAAAAAAAAAAAAAGTTGGGGAGATTACTGATTTTTTGATCTTGTATTACAATAGAATCTTAAATTGAGTCCTGAAGCAACAGCTAGTATATTTTCGTGGTCTTCCTTCCAATGGGTAATGTAAATAGATATTTATATAATCGATATTGTAAAATTGATTTGATACGCAATAGATGAATCCTTTGGTTGTGTTTGGATTCCGTAATGTTGTTACCCGTGAAAACATTTATGCAATGACATTTCAACATTTATCTCGCACTGCATATGATGACTTTGTAGATACTGCAAAATTTACTGCTCGTACCAAGGTGCTTGGCCGTATTTACAAAGCAAACAAAGCTACAATTTGGTATCAATTCATCTTTTCAATGGCTGCTTGTTTTGTAGCTTATCTTAGTCCATTTTTCCAACAAAAATTCTTGGAATATATCGAACTTTATAAAGACAGATCACCCATTCAGACCGCTTATTTGTATGTTTTTGGCTTATTCTTGGTTGGTATTGTGAAACTTTTATGTAATTCGGTTCAATTATGGATGGGTCGTCGTTGGAACATTAGAACTTTGATCATGTTGGATTCAGAAATCTTTTCAAAGACACTGAAAAGAAAGGATATGTCTGGTAAACTCTCTAAAGCAGCTGAAACAGCTGAAAAAGAAGTTGATGGGAAGAAGAAAGATGACAAAAAGACCAAGAAAGATGATAAAGAGGCTAAAAAAGAAGAAAAGAAGGAAGAGGATGAAGAGGAATCCTTTAGTAACGTTGGCAAGATTACTAATTTGATGAGTGTAGATGCTGATAAATTGTCCGATATTCCTAGTTATATCTTTGTAATGTATTCACGCTGTTTAATTGAATCATGTCTTATTCTAACATGTTTATGAATAGATGCTTTACACTGCACCTGTAGATGTTGCTATTTCAATTTTCTATCTGTACAATTTATTGGGTAATGCTGCGTTAATTGGTTTAGTCGTTATGCTCTTGTGTTTTCCAGTTACAGGTTTTTTGACCAAGAAAATGTCTGCAAGTTATACAGCTCTTACCACTGCCAAAGATCGTCGTAATGATCTTGTAAATGAACTTTTACAAGGTATTCGTATGATTAAATACTTTGCTTGGGAAGACAATTGGAAGGAAAAAGTATTTGAAGCTCGTCGTGATGAAATCAAAAAGTTAATTAAAACCATCATCATTGATGTCTTGGTTAACCTCATTTTTTTAACTGTACCTGTATTAGTTACAGCCAGTTCATTTATTTGGTATACCAAGGTTGCTGGTAATGAACTCACTGCTAGTGTTGCTTTTGTCAGTATTACATTATTTGAAATGCTTCGTGGTCCTCTTATTTTTATTCCGGAGACAATTAATACATTGACAGAGGCTTATGTCAGTTTAAATCGTATTTCAAACTATTTAGAAGAATCTGAAGTTGAAGAGAATATTAACAAAAATCCTATTGAATGCCCTGAAAACGTCAATCCTCAAATTGTATTAGCTCGTGTTGGTTTTGAACAATCAGTATTTCAATGGCACATTGAAAAGAATGCTGAAACAAAAGCTTCTCCTCCTCCTGTAATTACTCCTGTATCTGATGAAGAACAACAACAACAACAACAACCCATTTCTTCTAGTTCTACATCTTCTACTCTAAATGCTGCTGCTGCTCGTTTAAGTCGCCCTACTTTTCAATTGAATGTACCTAGATTTAACTTCCCTACTGGAAAATTGAGTTTGGTATGTGGTCCTACTGGTAGTGGTAAATCTAGTTTTCTTAATGCATTATTGGGTGAGATGGATATTCTTTCAGGTCGTGTTTATTTGCCTTCTAAAGTTGTCCTTGCTTCTGGAAATGTGTCCAAGATTGATCCCACATTTAGTGATTTGTATATTGATAAAGTTGCCTATGTAGCTCAACAACCATTCCTTAGACATGCATCTATTCGCGATAATATCTTGTTTGGTCTTCCATTTGATGCTGCTCGTTACAAGAAGACATTATACCAATGTGCTTTGATCAAGGATTTAACTATTTTACCTGATGGTGATCGTACTGAAATTGGTGAAAAGGGTATTTCCCTTTCTGGTGGACAAAAGCAAAGAGTTTCTTTAGCCCGTGCTGTATATTCTAATGCCAAAACTGTGCTTTTAGATGATTGTCTCAGTGCTGTTGATGCCCATACATCCAAACATATATACAGAAAATGCTTTATGGGAGATCTTTTATTGGGTCGTACTGTAATTTTGGTCACTCATCAAGTTAGACTTTGTTTACCTGGCGCTAGTTTCTTTGTCAAGATTGAAAATGGCAATGTTTTGGGATGTGATTCTGTTGAAAACTTGAAGGCGAATGGTCAACTACAAAGTCTGTTGGGTGCTGAAAAGCAAGGAAAAGAGGAAGAAGAGGAAGAAGAAGAACAAGTTGAAGATCTTATTGATTCTGATAACGTTGATGCTGATGTTGATCTTGATAATAAGACTGAGGCTGCAAAGCTTGTCAAAGAAGAAACTTCTGAAGAGGGTCAGGTTAAGCTCAAAGTTTATGTCAAATATTTGGCTGCTTGTGGTGGTTGGGGATTCTGGATTGCTTTATTAGGTGCCTATATATTTGCTAGATTCTTGACATTTGGCGAAAATTGGTGGTTAAGAATTTGGGCTGCATCATATGAAACTCATCCACCTGCTGATGCTACCTTTTCTGCTCTTGCTTCAACGGCTTCAAATCCTCAATATTTACTTGTAAACAACAAAGCTCCTGTTATTCAAGGTGTATTTGATACTTTAGGTGCTGCTGTACAAAAACAAAACATATTTAGAGCTTGGGTATTTGAGGAAAAGACACCTGTCAATGTTGATTATTACATTGGTATTTATGTTGCCATTTGTGCAACTTATATTGTATTTGATGCTTGCAGAAACATGTTGATTTATTGGGGTTCTATTCGTGGTGCTCGTACTCTCTTTGATTCTCTTCTTGACCGTATTATTCATGCACCTATGCGTTTCTTTGATACAACCCCAGTAGGTCGTATTTTGAACAGATTTGGTAAAGATGTATCTACAATTGATATGCAAATTGCACGTTCTGCAAGTTTCTTGATTGAATGTGTTACTGGTGTAATTGCTTCTACTGTTGTTATTTCTATTATTACTCCTCAATTCTTTGTTGTTGCTATTGCTATCAGTTGTTTGTACTTTATAATTGGTTTATTCTATCTTCGTATTTCTCGTGAATTGAAGCGTCTTAACTCTGTTAGTCGTTCTCCCATTTATTCCCATTTCACTGAATCATTGGTTGGTGTAACTACTATCAGAGCGTATGGCGTTGAAGAACAATTTATGCGCACTGTTTATGAAAAGATCGATGCATTTGTTGCTCCATTTTATTTTCTTTGGATGAGTAATCGTTGGCTTTATTGTCGTATCGAATTCACCGGTGCTTTTGTTACATTCTTTACTGGTATCTTTTTGATTTTAAACATTGATCATATTGATGCTGGTATGGCTGGTATTTCATTATTCTATGCTCGTAGTTTCTTGGAAAATATTTACTGGTTTATTCGTCAATACACTACAGTAGAAATGAATCTTAATTCTGTTGAACGTGTGCAAGAATATCTTGAATTAGAACAAGAACCTCCTGCTACTATTGATGGCCACAAGCCTCCTGCTGCTTGGCCAACTACTGCTTCTATAGAAGTAAAAGATTTAGTTATTCGTTATGCTCCTGAGCTTGATCCAGTCTTACACGGCATTTCATTTTCTACTAGAGCTCATGAAAAGGTTGGTATTGTAGGTCGTACTGGCTCTGGTAAGAGTACAATGGCTTTAAGTTTCTTCCGTTTCTTGGAAGCAAGCAATGGCTCTATTTCTATTGATGGCATTGATATTTCAACTATTGGTCTTCAAGATTTACGTTCACAAATTACTATTATTCCTCAAGATGCAGTATTGTTTTCTGGTACTATTCGTTCTAATATTGATCCTTTCGAAGAACATTCAGATGAAGCTGTTTGGGAATCATTAGAACGTGCTCATCTTTCTAAAGCATCAGATCGTCTCAGAAAATTACATGGTTCTGGTGCAGCTACACCTAAAAGTGCAACAAGTGCTCAAACATTAGATGATGAGCAACGTATTTCTGCCATTACAAGTTTAAATCAACAAGTTAGTGATGGCGGTAATAACTTTTCTCAAGGACAACGTCAATTATTATGCTTAGCTAGAGCTTTACTGAAAAACAGTAAATTGATAATCATGGATGAAGCTACTGCAAGTGTTGACTTTGATACAGATACCAAAATTCAAACAACAATTCGTGAAGAATTTACCAATTCTACATTACTTTGTATTGCACATCGTCTTCGTACAGTCATTGATTATGATCGCATCTTGGTTTTAGATCAAGGGCGTGTGGCGGAATATGATACACCTTATAACCTTATTGTCAAAAATTCAGGTACTGGTATTTTCAAATCCATGTGCGAAAAATCTGGCGAATTGGAAGTGCTGCTTAAAATGGCTACAGAGTCCCATTTGAGTAAAGAACATGATGAAGATGAGCATAGACCTGATAACCATGCTACTATCTACTAGTTTTTATATACAATTTTTATTTACTCTATTTATTTATATCAATATACATTATCCTTTTTATTATCGATTACTTTTCTTTCTTCTTGTGAGAAGCGTAAATTTGTATAAGACAATATATTTGAGACAAAACCCTGTAAGTGCTCCAATAATTCTATGATAAATTGCTTTTATTTTTTGAGATCCAACCACCCTGTTATAATTCATTTTTTGGGTAAAATCTACGGCATTGTATTGCGGTACCAATTTTCAAAGCATTTTTTACTGCATGAAATGTTGTAAGCTTTTATAACATTTGATAATAAGAAATAATTACAAGCTGATAGCATTTCATGTCATGATTTTCTGTTTGTGAATTTTTATTGTAAACACCAATTTCGTGTGGCAAATAAGATGCTTTTAAGATTTTCACATCATGTATTAATAAATAATTTTGTTCAGAGAAAGGTAAATGTGGTTACAAGTACTATATTACGTAAATAATATACAAATATTGGTGTCAAAATGAGCAAAACATTGTCTATTTATGTACTAAGTGTATAAATAGAGATATTAATATTATGTTTCTATGATAAATTTTACAGTAAATTCCAATTTTTTCGTACTTTGATATGCTGTTGTATACCCTTTTAATTCAGCCACGTCTAAATTACATATTTGGAAAGCCAAGATAAATGAATATGATACAGAATACTTAATTGATGAGCCTCATTCGAGTCACATAAGCCAATAAGGCTACCTGTTTTAATTAGATTGATATCCTGATTGTATTTGGTTATTTTTAGTTATTCTTCTTCTTTCTCTCTTTCTCTTTCTTTCTCTCTCTCTCTTTCTCTTTTTTAGTTATAAAATGGGATTTAGAAAACTAACCGAGCAAGAAGATATAACAAACCAATATGCAAATGATTTAGAAGAAGTTGTACCTTTAACAAATACGAAATCAACAAATGAGAAACCACAACAAAATATAATTGATGATGTTCCTGCTCATTTGGAACCTTATCTTCAAACACAACCCACATTTGGATTAACAGATGAGCAAGTACATGAAAGAATGCAAAGATTTGGTAGAAACGAATTGGCGGAAAAGAAGAGAAATAAATTACTGCATTTTTTGTCTTTTTGTGAGTTGCAATGGAGATTTTACCCCTGAAATTATCTTCTAATTTTCCGTTACCATAGTTACTGGTGCTATTTCATATCTTATGATACTATCACTTATATTAACAGCTATAACATCAGATTGGCTTGATTTTGGCATTATTGCTGGTATGCTGTTAATAAATGCTGTTATTGGTTATGTGGAAGAGGCTCGTGCAGAATCCTCAATTGCATCATTGAAAAATAGTCTTGCTTTACACAGTAAATGTTGGAGAAATGGCCGATTAATTGAAGTAAATTCTGCTGAAATTGTTGTTGGCGATATCATTGTATTAAGATTAGGCGATATTGTACCTGCAGATGCTCGATTATTAGGCATCGGTGCTTCCGGCGAAGCAATCGAAACTGATATTCAAATAGATCAAAGTTCATTGACAGGCGAATCATTACCCTCAAAAAAGAAACCTGGAAATATTGTATTTTCATCATGTGTTGTAAAACAAGGTCAACAACAAGCTATTGTCGTTCGTACTGGACCTGATACATTTATTGGAAAAACTGCTAGTCTTATTTCTGTCACTACTGGATCAGGAAGATTTCAAAAAGTTATTAATTATATTGGCAACTTTCTTATTATCATTTCAGTTTTACTTGTTCTCATCATTTTTATCCATGAATTGGTGGAAGAAAAGGTTGCCACTGGCGCTGTTACACAAGGCCAAGTACTATCTGCACTGAACCAAATGGTTGTATTGACAATTGCAGCGTAAATATATATATATCTACATTTGCATAAAATCAGTGTAAAACTAACATTCTGATATAATAATTAGTATCCCTGTTGGTTTGCCTACTGTAATGTCTGTTACTATGGCTATCGGTGCCAAGCAATTAGCAAAGAAACAAGTGATTGTAAAGAGATTAACTGCAGTTGAAGAATTTGCATCAGTATCAATTTTATGTAGTGACAAAACTGGTACACTCACTAAAAACGAATTGACATTTGACGAGCCATACTTGGCTGGAAACTATGATAAAAACGACATTTTATTATACTCATACTTGGCTGCAGAAATAGCAACAGACGACCCTATTGAATTTGCTGTACGAACAGCTGCCGAAAAAAACCATCCACAAGTAAACAATGACGGCAGCCACTCTGTGCAAGGTTACAAGGTTTTGTCTTTCAAGCCCTTTAATCCCTCCGACAAAACCGCCGAAGCTACTGTACAAAATTTAGCAACCGAGTCTAAATTTCGTGTAGCCAAAGGTGCTCCTCAAGTTATATTAAGTTTGGTAGGCGGTAACAAGCAGGCTGAAGATACAATTGAATTATTTGCTGCTCGTGGTCTTCGTTCATTAGGTGTTGCACGAACAGTAAATGGCTTGGATGATTGGGAGTTGGTGGGTTTGCTTAGTTTAATTGATCCTCCCAGAGAAGATTCTGCACAGACATTGGCTGAATGTAACCAATATGGTATTACTGTCAAAATGATTACTGGTGATCAAGGCGTTATTGCAAAGGAAGTAGCTGGAAGATTGGGCATGGGAAAAAATATTTTGGATGTAGATGAGCTTGTTGACCCTACTAAATCAGAAAAGGAGCTTTCAGATGCTGTCTTGTTTTCAGATGGTTTCTCCCGTGTAGTTCCAGGTATATACAATCACAATATTTTACACCAAAAAAAAAAAAGCATGAAATAATTAATACGTTTTGGCTATATTATAGAACACAAGTATCGAGTTGTTGAGCTTTTACAAGAAAGAGGCTATTTTGTTGCAATGACTGGTGATGGTGTTAATGATGCACCTGCTTTGAAAAAAGCTAATGTTGGTATTGCTGTTGCAGGGTCTACTGATGCTGCTCGTTCAGCAGCGGATATTGTTTTATTAGCACCAGGTTTGTCCGCAATTATTGATGGTATTAAAGTGTCAAGAATCATTTTTCAGCGGCTTCAATCGTATGCCTTGTATCGTATTACTTCAACAATCCATTTCTTGATATTTTTCTTTGTTATTACGTTGGCTGAAGATTGGAAAATGCCTCCTGTGTTTCTTATTCTTATTTCTCTATTGAATGATGCAGCTACTTTGATTATGGCTGTTGATAGTGTTAGCATTTCGCACTCACCCAATATGTGGCGTCTTCGTCTTTTGATTGTACTTTCTTGCGTCCTCGCAGTTGCTTTAGCAGGGTTTTCTTTTGCACATTTTTATATTTTCCGAGACGTGCTACATGTTACTCCTGGAGAGCTTTCTTCCATCATGTATCTTCATATTTCATCTGGTAAGTTTTACATGAATGACAATAAGATTTAAACTAATTTTTTTTTTAAATCTCTCCCCCCCCCCCCATCAGCCCCTCATTTCGTCATTTTCTCAACTCGTACAAACTCTTTCTGGTGGACTAGTATGCCTTCTCTTATTTTCACTGCTATTGTGTTGGGTACACAAGTAATTGCATTAGTGTTATCAGTATACGGTGCTTTTGGAGCGGATCCTAATATTGGTAGTATTGGTTGGGCTCGTGGTATGATTATCATTGCAATTTCACTTGGTACCTTTTTTATTATTGATGTGATCAAGGTATTAACTATTTTCATTTGGGACAAATTTGCAAACAAGTCAAGAAATGAACTTACAGTAGTACCAGCTTTTGTTAAAAGCAAAAAAGACAACAGCAAAGCTGCTAGATTTATTCAAAAGCAACAACAACAAACGTCTCGTTTTGGTTATGATAGAGCACAAAGACGTGAATCTGTCAGTTCGATAAAATCCTACTAAACACATCGCACCATGTATATTATTTTCCTTCTTCTTTTTTTTCTTCCCTTATATATATATCACACTATTATATTATTTATTGTTTCTATTTATATTATACAAGTAGAATATTACACCTTTACAAAGCAATTTGATTAAAAATTATTAAACAATTATTCTAAGTCAAACTAAAAGGAGCCTAGAATGCACCTATCATACAGAAAATACACCTTGGAGCTTGGAGGGTGTATTTTGGATATGCTATTTGATGCTCGCCCTGTTGTGTAATCATAAGAATTAAAATTTCAAAAAAAAAAAAAAAAAAAAAAAAAAATTCAAAGTTCGTAATCTTTATAATCTGAGCGTGCCGCCTTTTTAACTAAAACAAGATACTAAACACTTTTTAAGATATACCATAAACACTGAGAAATATATATGAATTGGTGCATTATGGTACCTATCATTAAATTTATTTCATTTCCCATAAAAAACTTAAAAACAGGCAAAACTCGCAGCTTTTCCCTTAAAAACTGGGTCACATCTTTTATCCTTGTTCTACTTTTTTTCCCCCTAAATAATACTAAGTGAAAATTATATGTCAATGTACATTAGATGTTTAGTTTTAATCCAAAAACAAGTATTCAAAAGTATCCTATTTTTTGCAGTTAATATAGCTTTTTCTGTGCTAATGTTTCAGATTTTTACACCTATTCACCGCTAAAAGTTAAGAATTAGGAGTCTCTATATTTTTACAAAAAATTAAGCTACACTAGCAATGTATAATAATAAAACTTACTTGTTTTGTAGTACTCTATACTAAAGTGTAGAAAAATTTGGGTATCTTTTTTTTCTTTTTGACATTTTTTTGTAGCAGATTTCAGAATACTTATTGAATTAGATAGCAATCATTTTTTATTCATGTAAATAGTCCTCGCTAAGTTCTTTTGGATGTAATTTAATTCTTTTATTTTTCGTAGAGATATCTTCAAGAACGTGTACAGAAAAGTATTATTCCATTTCTATGGGTATTCACTCATTCTAAATTCTAAATTTCAAAAAAAACACGACAAAAATATCGTTTTCTCTACAATAAATGTAGCTAAAAGGTTCAGCAAAGGCTAGATTAATAGATAATTTTGCCGTCTGAGAGTTATAAGTAAATAAAAATAAATTCCAGTACAAATAAAATAAAGATGACTACAAGCGATTATATCATGGAGAACGTAAAGCCTCCTTAAGTTAAAAAGAAGCCAGGAGCCGCTTCTAAAAGTATTTATACTATTTCAATTCCATTTGGATATCAGATTCAATACGGGATTGAGTTGAGATTTAACATAAATAACAGGCAAAAAACTCACGCCGTACATTATGTCCATAGTTTAAATTTTAATTTGTTTCTTGAAAGTGGTGCTTATCTTTGTTGCGCCAAGAGATTATACTAATCTCCAAGCTGAAAGTATGTACTAAATCATTTAACAAAATAAAAAAAAATGATATAAAATAAAGTAGCATATTAAAACTAAAGAGCTTTATTATAAGATGGAAAACACTTTTTTTATATCCAAAATCCTTTAATCACGACTATTCTAAACAAGTATATATTTACATACCCAATCAAACCTAAGTGACGCAATAATTTCACATTCCACAATATTAATTGAGCTTGTGCTGAACTAAGATACTATTTCCACACATAAGAAATCAAATGTCATCTCAAATAACACTATGTTCTAATATTCAAATAGAGATGACATAGATTTAATCATAAAATATGAAAAGTATGAGTAACGTAACATATAATAAAATAAACTGAATTATATAATAACGAGTAGAATCATAAAATAAACCTGAAAAACACATAGACCAAGGTAAGGATTGTTCTATGTGGATCATTAAAAAATATGTCGAAAAACAAACATTAAAAAGGCGCCTTGATTATGTAAATCAAGAAGCTCAATATAAACCTTAAATCACGGACAAACTAATATATTTATCAAAAGAATAAACATATGGATATCGCATGAGTAAAATAGAATCATACTTTTGTGATTCAATAAAAAGCATGAATAGACGCATGGAATGTAGCATGGTCTGATAAACATTATGGTTTAACAAATACTCTAAATTGGTAATCCCGTGATTCCTAATTCAGATAAATCACTGACAGTTACAGTAGAACTGCCAGGCATAATGAAATTACAAATAATATAAATAGATAGAGTAGAAATATAGACTTATTACACACTATCCATTTTTCAATAAAGAAGGATTTAAACTGTATCTTTTTTTTTAAGCTTTTCTCATTTTACTGCAGAGCTTTATAATATACTACACAGCAATACGGAACACGTTCTATTAAACTGTGCCTACAAAGAGCTGTGTGCACAATAATGTTCAAAAAAAATCTTCGAATTCTTGATTTTATTTTGCGCAAAATTTGATGTGAAACAGCTGTTTAAATCTTGATTTATCAGAATTACAACATTCCAAAATTAGAAAAAGTTTGACAGATCTAGGAAGTTCCATAATGTTGTAATGATTCACATTGCATGACAACATATGAATTGCATGAATTAGTTTCAGTTGCAAAAGATATATATAAATACTTGGATGTCAAAACAGATATAGAACTTTAGTAAAAATATCTGTTCTGAACCACCCCATTTACTTTCTCACATTATATTATCCTTTACTTCAATAAATCATAATAAATTACAATCCCAATTATTATAAGTACTTATTTGTTTCCATATCAATTAATTTTAAAATACAGTAAGTATAGATCACATAATAATTGTGACAATTAGAGTAACACCAAGCCTTACCTCTTAGTATATCTTTTTTATTAATCACTCCATTTGACCCAAGGTAATTGTACTTCTTACACAACCTACCTTAGATGAATTTTTCTCAATAAATTAGATAATTTTTTCTTTATTTATGTTCAATAAAAAAAAACCTATAATTGAAATTATTCTTTTTTTGATTTTCGTGCTAATAATATTATAGTAAATAAGAAAAATGTGATAAGATAAAGTTCCGTTAAATATAAATTCGAAATAAGGGGGTTTCAACTGTAAAATTTATCCACCGACCTTCATTGGACTCAAAAACCTCCCTTATACCGAGGTTTCTCTTTTATTGAGGGACCTTAAATTGCGGCTTAACTATACTATTCAAGTTGGATACCTTTGAGTCCTTTCAGTTGGCTCTTTAAAAGATAGAAATTATATTTTATCCATCAAAAAATAGACATCCTAGATCCGCTCCCCAAAAAATGTATAAATATTCAATCCTTTACAAGTAATAATTGATACCTTATCTTTATTTTAATATATACTTGTATACGCAATATATAGTAGTGAGGGGAAGAACTATACCAGTGTTTTGCAAAATTGTGGTTTAACTGATAATACTTTTTAAGTTTTTATTGCACGTATCTGTGCTACAAATTATTGTAAAGGTGGTATCAAGGGCTTTCAAATAATATAATATACACTTCTATAGAGTGAGTATACGTAAAATACCATAGAAGGAGAGAGGGAAATACAAATATTGGAAAAAATGTAGAAAGTAAAGGGACGACATGCAGGCCATATCAATGCCTTTTTTGGTCATCATAGCATATGTCCATGCTTAATGCTTATATTGTCATCTGAATCTCTTCTCAGCGGATATACAGTATATGATATGCTATATGCTATATGGTGAAATGTAATTCATTATTCCTCATAAATGTACAAGAAACTTTGCAAATTCAATTAAAGTATTTTAATTGAAAAACTATTTTACTACCTTGTTTCAATTTACAATGAGTTGATCCATTCGTAACTACTATATTTTCGAATTCAAACATCCTGTTGTATTCCATTTCACCTTCTACAAATCTACATCCTAACCTGATAGTCAAGATACTATGATTGTGGCTTGGGCAAATCCATAGTATGACCAATACTTCAGAAAGAAGTATCAACTACGGATATTCTACTTTTCCATGCGGCTCAGTAGCACAATTAACTCATGTCAAACTCAATATTAATAGGCGGCGCTATTAATATAATTAGATCTCCAGGCACGGACCTTCCATCAACAAATTAAACAAGAACAAGACAAATACTAAACTTGAAACATGTCAACTGTTGTATTCCACCAAGTATCATATCTTATCGCCTTCTATAACCAATCAATAGATTATACAATCCATTGATTACTATTTAGAATATGAAAGAACAAGTCTAGAATCGGATATAAGAAACGCCTAGTTTATTATTTCTCAATCAATTAGCCGAAAGGCTCGGACCACTCAAATCATGACACCATACTCTTTAACCTCAGCGGTTAATCATTCAAGTAGCTGTCAAGATATATCAAATCACAATCCAGGCACAACAAGCGCAACATTGAAACAAGGCAATTCACAAGCTCTACAATCACGGCTTAATTATGATTGATCAACATCAATCCATAAATTACTCTCAAACAGATCTAATAGTTCAATACCGCTCTTAATTGTATCTCAGGAACTCAACACTAAATCATTATAAAAGGCAATACTTTTATGTCTAAATAAACCTTATCTTGTTTTTATTGTACAGTTGAAGAACTGATTAATTACACGTTCTCTTTTATTGTACTCTTTTTTAAATATATTATCGCAAATCCGATCTTATATAACATCAACTAGGAAAAGCACACAACATATTGTTTTCCTGATTTGTTAAATCAATATGGATAAATACTTATCATATTGATCTATTGGTTCTATAGTTATATTCTCAGTAGTAAATAATGAACTGATATAAAAGACCCATACTTTTATATCTTAATAAACTTCAGACTTCTTTTAGTTTTTTATATACAGTTGGAAAAGCTGATACATTATTGTCTTTTTTAAGTTGTATTTTTATTTATAAACTTTAAGAATAATTCACATCCCCTACATACCATTGCGCTGCAAAAAACATAAATTTCGACGAATTTTCTTTGAATTTTCATACGTCTCAGGCATGGCGGTAGTTTAAATCAAAAAACTTTCTGATAATGAAAAAATTGATAAAAGCAATCCTAAAAAAGTTTAAAATGCAAAATTTTCAATGAAAATGTATAGTAACCTGTCTAGCGTCTTTAAATAATCTCAACATGAATTTAATTTTGCATCTAATCATATATTTATTAAAGCTTTTTGTCACCAAAAATATTGAGAAAAAAGCAAAAACATTAAAATTAGTTTTTAGTGAATTTAAAAATACTTTTATAATAAAGTTTTAAAGCTAGCATTATAAACAAATAGTGCAACAAAATACCTATTATTTGAGGTATTATTTGTTACTCTAACGCTATTTTTTATAGAGTTATTAGCTTTCTTCGGAAAAGTCAAATTTTGGACGAGGGTATACAAGGGAAAAATTCATGATTTTTCGAAATAGATTTTATAATAAATTATAATAAAACTAAATAAAAGAATCATTTTTAGCTTATAAAGTTTGTGCTTAAACGGTTTCTATGTCAAGTTATAGTTCGTCGAAGTTGCGTTTTTGTACGCTTTTAATGGAAATATCTCTGCAAATATCGTATGAGCTTAAACGGGCTTTTTGTCGGATTTATTTCCCTTCTTTATATACCTGTTTTAAAATATTACTCTTTGAGATTACTTTAAAATTGCAAGAGTTATCAACTGAAAAGTAGATTTTATGGCACTTTTTTCCGTATTTTAAGATACAGTCTGCTTAAACGGAGTTTGACAATTTAGGCCCCGTCACCATACCAGCTTAATATGTAGTAAATTTACTTTTTTTGAAGGGTATTTTTCGTATAAACTTTAGGGAAAAGGTGTAAAAAGTCTACTAATTAACGCAAATTTTTTCTCTTTAATATATTCTATCTATCATACAGTAATTACTTTTATTTTTACTTATTTTAGTGCAAAATCTGCAAATAAAAATACACTATTTTCCTATTTTGAATCTTTAGCCGAACAATTTGGGTACTTCTGTTATTATAGTATTCTGTTATGTCAGTATTGCAGGTATTATGCTGCTATAGTTAAATGAAAAGATGCTTAGGTTCTATTTAGTATACTTTTTTTTTTTCTTTTTTCTTTTATTTTTATCAAATTTTTTGTATTTAATGTATTACAAAGAAATTATCTATGCTAAAACCCAAAGTGTCAAACATCAAAGAAATTCTAAAACTAGTAAGTAGTTGTAGTAAAACAAATGAAAATAATATGTATTTCAAATACCAAATCAATAGTTCCCACATGTGTAGATGGTGGTTTAGTTGGTCATTATAATAAAAACTACTATAAATACAGTAAATATAACCCAGGTACTGCTGATACCGATAGATTTGTATAATATATTTACCCTTTTCATCAATTCTAACTACTCTCAAATAGGCACATCATGCAAGAGAAACCAAAGCTTCAAAATGAAGCAAGAAAAGAAGGAATCAAAACAACAAAAGACATAAAATACAAATGCAGTATGTTCTGACTGCAAATAATTAGGACATAGTTCATCGCAATTCCCATTTTGTGAAAATCATTTATCATCAAAGCTCAAGGTCTTTAAAGCTTAGGTGAAGCCCATCAATCATCTACAAAGAAGATTCAATTTTGGTCATGCATACGTAATAATGAATCTAACATTGCAACAATATCATCATCAGTTAACCAACAATCTGCTGCAAATATCATGTCAAGAAGCATAAGTGTCTGTGAAGACGTTAGATGATAAATATCTAAGGCTCAAATATTCGTAAACTATTATATACTGATGCATAAATATGATATTATCTCAGATTGTATATTGAAGAATCCGTGTTGTGGTTTCACTATATAAATTACAAATCGGCAAATAAAATAAAATATTGTAACCAATTATTTTACAAAACATTGATAGCTACACTTATACTAAACAACACATCTTGATAACCCTACCATTTTAATTAGTCAAGTTATTAGTCAAATATCATCTTTGGTTTATTTGTGCGACAGTCTTACTTTATTGCTCTTCATAATTAATCAATGAATCTACAGCTATAGTAATGTATTTGTACAAAAACACTATTTTTATTGATAAAATCCATTGAATATTTGAAACATTACAAATGTATTAGTATATATAAAAATTCAAATTCTTTAATACGCTATATGCTGTAAACCGTTTTATTGATCTTAGTTATGGCGCCTATAACGAGAACAATGTTTATGATCCTAATGAAATAGAATCTACAGTTATTTGGTTCAAAAATCAGTTTCCCAGCGGATTTGTTATGGAATCGCCCAACGCACATTTTGATTCTTTGTTGAGTATACATTCTCGTTTTGATTTGAATATCATTTGGCAATTAGAGACCCCAAAGAAAGGTAATGAAGAACAGCTATAGAACTGTATAAAAGCACTGTTTCAGTTCGGTTGCATAGAAAGATATTTCGGTAATTGTAAACAATGTAATGTGTTTAACATGGACAACCATTGGGTAACCGTTGATTTAAAACGACAGGTTCACATTAGATGGCCTCTGACCTATGGTTACCATGATGATTTTCTACAAATGATACTCGCTGATGAATTCATTAATTCAAGTTTGACCCACGTTGATACTTTTTTTCTGTAGAGATGCCATTAACCATTATAGTTGAAAGTAAAAAAAAAAAAGTCATATAAAGTCATAGGAGCAATTATTAACATAAGGCGGTTTCAAGTAGTTTATATTTTAGCACACATTTTTGTTTAATAAAGTTGCCCAATAAGTTTATCAATTTCTTTTTTCACTCTTCACGTAGTTTTGTCACATATACAATGGGTTTTTGACAAATATATAATATCAATACGGAATACCCCTCTTTTTTTTAGTTATCTGAATTTTCTCGACGCTTAAAGTATAGTACTTTTTTTAAAGATTTTTTATGCTACATATATTAACTATAAACAATCAGGGTCAATTATTATATGTTTTTATGCATAACAAATAGATTCTAGCATTATTCTTATTATAAATTCTATACTATCATGATACTTAGTTTGAAGAATACCATAAACTATAAAAAAAAAGCATCGTATTTATTACATACCCTCCCGAGCTCTTTCCAGTAGCTGTCTGGTAAACCAGAAGAATGAAAAAAAGTTCTATAAGAAAAGTATTGTGAATCAGGATATAGGATTTGGGTTTCAACATAGCAGATCAAAAAATAAGAAATAGACAGTAATAATATGAGTAATGTACTTGAAGCTAATACACACCATAAGTAAATAATGATGTAAAATAATTAACGGGTTATACCCTCAAGATAACCTTTGGGAGTATTCTGGTTATTATACGCAAGAAATTGTAATTTATAAAGCAATAGTGATTGTATCCTAACAACTTAACAAGGAAGTAGTTAATAAGATGAAATATGTCTATTATTAACAGAAAAGATCCTTTATAAGATTTGATATACAAAAATAATGACCATCTTTCGTAATTAAAACAAGGTCTTCAACTAATATACTTATGGAAGCAAAAAACCTTTTCCTAATGAAATTTAATCCTAGTAGTTTTTAATTCTACACGATGGTAGTTCATATCAATCAAAATGATAGACACTTTTTGTCTCATCACAAAAGATGATTGTTATCGTTCACTTATGTAAATATGTAAATGTATGATTTATGCAGGGAAAAAAAACCGAAGAAAAGCTAGCAATATAAAGCAAAATAATAAAACTGTAAAAAACGAAGAGAAGGGGTACAAAAGTTGTAATAAATAAATAAAAAGCATCAGATTTTTCCTCCAACGACATAATCTTTAAAGTTAAATAAGGGATCTGCGCTGAGGAATTCATGTGCTAATAGATCAGTAGCTGTAGGTCTTTTTAAAGGATCACTAAAAAGTAAAACCAACATCAATATTGATTTCTATATATTTTAAAATGCACACTTACATGATGAAGCACTGTTTGAGGAAATCTTTTGCACAATCGGATATATTTTCGGGTATAGTAGGTGTATTTAATCTTCCAAGCTATTTTGAAACAAAATTATTAAAAAAGTCTATCAAATTTAATTAAGAGACATAACTTACATTATACAAAGCAGCAATCTGATTCAGAGCGAGCCAAGGTCGTTGCCCTGTTAACATTTCTATCACAGTACAACCTAAGCTCCAAATATCGACCTTGGCACTATAAGGTTCATTTTTAACAACTTCAGGAGCCATCCAGTAGATAGTGCCACGAAGCGACATTCTTGAATTTTGATCATACACTTCATCATAATCATTTTTTTTTGATAAACCAAAATCTGAGATTTTGCATATACCGTCAACTTCCACCAAAATATTAGCAGCTTTGATATCCTGCATGTAAAACTGATGAGCAAAATGTTCATAATTATTGTAATCAAACCTACCCTATGTAAGATATGTTTTGAATGAAGATACGATAAACCAAAGCATATTTGTCTTGTAAAGTATTTAGTGAGAGCTTCATCAAATGCGCCATGTAATGCCAATCGGCTTGCCACACTACCACCAGAGACGTAATCCAAAAATATGTTGATAACACCTTCTGCATTGTCTTGACCATAACCAAGATACTGAACAATATTTTCGTGGTCTAAATCTCTCAGGGTCATAATTTCTTGATAAAGAGCTTCAACCATATCATGCTGTTCCTCATTTAATAAATCAGAAGCAGTTTTAGGAATTTCAACTTGTTTAACAGCAATGACTTCGCCAGTACCCACATTGAAAGCCAAGTACACTCGTCCAAATGATCCCTTACCAATCAATTTACCTCGAATCCATTGCATAGTATCATCATCATTCTCATTTTTAGTGTTACTATTACCTAAAGCTGTACCATGCGAAAGACGCATATGTTCACTGACTGAAGGCAAACGCGCCATGACGTTTTGGCTACGGGCCTTGAGTTCTACCACACGTTGACCCCATAATTTGGTACTCTTGCGACGAACCATTTTATTATTTCTATATTTTCGACTAGCTTCACGTGCGACTAATCGGATTGATTTGGTATGACGCTTGATAGGTTCTACTACTACTTCCTTATCTAAATCTTTACTATCAAAGTATTGTTCCATGTGTTGAAATACTACTTCTGCAGGGGGTCTTTCTCCCCAAAATTCTGCTCGGCTAGATTTTTTAAGGGGTGGTGTAGGTAATGGTTTGAAAGCTGCTGATTTCTTACTAGGATTGATTTGCATTCGGCCTAGATCATTGGATAGATCATTAGTATCAGTTGCAATAGTATTGGTAGTGTTCGGTGTAACAGCCCATAGTTGTTGGTGTTGCTGTTGTTGAGATTGAGGTTGTTGTGTAGGGGGTACGGCCCATAAACTAGCGCTATTATTATTATGGTTAATATTCATATTGCTGTTGCTTTTTAATATTTTTTCCATGTCAGGCTCAGATCGACACCACAATGTTTGAGCGGGTGGTACAATGAATGGCTCACTTCCTGTCCTACATTCGTCCAATTGAGGTGGATCGGATAATTGGATACCAACATGTTGTGTTGGTTGTGAATGTTGTTGTGGTGCTGGTGATTGAATTGGTCTTCTAGCTGTTTTACGACAAAGAGGTTTAAATGTTGGTGAGTTTTTACCTGTAGCAGGACTTAAATGGGAGAGTAATTAAATATATATATATATATATATATAAATATATAGCACTATCAAAGAATACTTTACCTTTGATTCTGGGGTATATCACTAGGCGATTTGCCTAATTCTGGTGTGGATAGCGTATATATGAATTCATTAAAAGATTGATTTTGTGTAACGACAGATTTTACTAAAATTCGTTGAGAAGCCGAACGATCAGCAATTGAGCATAAATACATGAGCTCTTGTGGGTCCATTGGCCTATCTATCAAGTAAACATGAATAGGGAGATATTTTAGTATTTGTTTTGTTAGTCAAAATATGAATTATATTTTAAATTATATACCTGGATCAACACCATTTTCATGAAAATATTGATATTGATCGCAATCACCACCAAATTGCATACGTCTAAGAATATGCTGTTTGATAGCTACTGGATCTCTCATGTTAGTTACATTAAGACTATACCATGTTTCTTTGTCTCCAGTTATTTGGATTCTTTGATCTTCTGGTTTTTTTAATTGCGATGATGGTTGCTGTTGTTGTTGCTGTTGCTGCTGTTGTTGTTGTTGTTGGTATTCAGATGTATATGATGAAGGTGAAGACTTTTTGTGATTCAATGAAGGTGACGAAGAATGCCAATTTGCATAATTGGTCCAGAACTTTGAAATTTTATCTGGTGTAGATGATACACGTGCAGGAATAGCTGGAGAAGTACGCCTTCCTCGGTCATCATCGCCCGATTCATGCCGTGCAGAACGCGGACTTGAAGATGCTGAGTTTTGCTGCTGCTGCTGCTGCTGCTGATGCTGCTGCTGTTGTTGTTGTTGATTATTAAAATGGATGGGCTGAATTACAATGGTAGTTTGCATTTGATTTAATGGAGGAGCATGTGATCTAAATGTGTTTTTTATTTTGTGAAAAGCAGCTTTTGGTGAATAAGACCTTGTAGGCGAATTATTACTATATTTCTTTGAAAAAGGTGTAATTAAATGATCAGAAGAAGGAGATGCTGAAGGTGAAGGCGAAGATGATCCAGCAGAATAATGAGATAAATAACCAATTCCACTATCTCTAGTAGTTGTATGATCGGCAAGAGGATTTTGTGGACTATGAGAAGGAATTGAATGTTGAGTATTTTTAACTCCCCCTCCTTTATTATCCTCTCCTAATCTCGTATATTCATGTAAATTTGTATTAATTGAAATCTAAGTTTTTTTTATATAAAGATTAATATAAGCATTTAGGAGTTTTTTATATATGTTTAAATTACATTTGCTGGTGTGCTTGGTGTTGGCTTTTGTTGATGTCCAGGTGTTGTAGGAATTAATGATCTGATTTCATTTAAAAGTCTCCGTCTTTCATAATAGGTTGTCATGGTTCTAAACTGATTTTTTAGTGGGTAAATTCATGCTATTTACTTCGATTGAATTTATTTTAATACCTTGGTAAAAACTCGACTAATTCAGCCAGTGTTATTTGAAAAAACCTTTCTTGACAAATACCATGTTCTATTCAATGTAATTAATAAAAATAACAATATTTCATACAATAATTTTACTTTCAAATGTTGACGCGAATTGGCCCCAACCTTTTTCTTCAAGCCATTGTGTCACTTTTTCCTGGTTCCATGTATCTACAGTCGAATCTCCTAAAAGTATCCGGATATCGTTTTTTGTCGGTGGCTCCAGTTGTTTAACCATGGAACAAAAAATAAACAAAATGTCGAAAAAAGAAAAATATTTTATTTAAAGAAAAAAAGAATGAATTATACACTTTTTTTCTTTTTTTCCAATAATTTATCTGGAGTTGGTAGCAGAATAGTAGAGCAAGAACAAGAAGGAGTTTTAAAGATTACAGTGTGAATTTAATAACAATAACAAAGCAAAAGAAGAGGAAAGAGCAAAATGGAAGATGTAGAGAAAAAGAAAGGGGATAAAGGGATGAAATTTAGGGAGAGAGATATCCAGTTTTTTATTATTTGCAGCGTTAGTGAGTGTAACACATTTTCTTTATGTAATAATCCGTTTCAAGTGGTGTGTTATGGTAATGTATCAAACAAATACTATGAAATAACTCCATCTTTTATCATCACATCAATCAGTTCTTGCAGTGGTTGAATTTCTTTTTTTTCTAATAAATCAAACTCTTTGGCAAATGATATAAAATGTGCAAATAATGAATTCAAGTGAGGCTCCTCATGTAAAGATAAAATCTTGTCATAGTGGTGGTGGTATATATGTGCGAATAATCGAAACAGTTGTCCGAAAATACGTCGAACTAGTTGAGGAAATTCTCGTGGAAAATCTCGGCCTACCTTTGTAGGAAACAATGTCTCATCTCCCATCATATTTTGTATACTAGATGCCATATAATCAATGTATTGTGGTGCTGATAGTTTGATCTTTTTAGAAGAAGCATCAACCCAAGTATATTCAACTCTATTATAAAAGCGATTAATATATATATATATGTATTGATCCATAATAGTTACCCTGGCCCAGCAGACATGGAAGGACATATGTTTGGTGTACAAAAATCAGTAATTGAACCATAAAACATATTGATATGATTGAAAAATTCAAACGCTAAAATGTGGCAATTCAAGTTGAGTTAGTTTTTAATAGATTAAGTGGATTTTGTAAAACTAACTGTTAAACGCAAGCCATTCATTCACATCTATATATTTTGGTAGTTCAGTAATTGTTTTAAAATTACCCTTTACCAACATATGAGTTACATATGGATTAGTTAGAAATAGCGGTTTTGTATCTAAATTCGGAAAGGCAGTTGGCCCTTTTGTTTTAGATAATTTATTCTTTTTTCCACCTAAACTATATATGCATATAACTCTAAATAAAAAAGCACAGTTTTAACCAGTATATATTTACCTGAAATTTAGAAAACTCATTATTTTTCTCGGGTTACAAAGGGGGTATATGAAGAAGAAAATAAGAAATATTGTATTGCCAATTCATTTCTATTCCATCATGTACCCCTACCAAACTCAGCCGCTTTTCTTATTGGAGTGACCATGTGCTTATACAGCATTTACACTTTAGATTCAGACAAAATGGGATGAAATGAGAATAAAATTGGCATGTAGTGAGAATAAAGTTTAGAAAAATTTGGATGTAACGAGAATTGAAATTTAGGTAGAGTGAGGATAAACTTAGGATAAAATGATGATGAGATTTAGATAGATGGTAAGGAGATTTGGACAAAGTTAAATCATTTTTAGGTATTATTTCAAAGAGTTAGTCCAAATGAACTTATCTGTAATAATCTGAAGTCTTTCCAATTGCAGAAAGCCAAACCATACACATTATGGAGATATGAAATATATATCAAGTAGATCTAAGTTTTCTTGAAAGTAATAAAACAATTATATTAATTTCAGGTGGAAGATGCAATGAACATTATATTCTTGGATGTGTTTACATCTCGTTGCCACAGTGTTTTACATATTTTACAGACAAGAACACCGAAACCACGAGTATGAGAAGCTTTGTACATAGTATCAGTTTTACAATTGTTGCAAAACCTGGTCGTCTTGAACCCATTAATTGGCACGACTAATAACTTACCTTCTTTTTCATGTTTTTTCAGGGTTCTATAGAATACGCCGGTAACACCATGCCTCAGGCCTCTAAGTTTTACCTATCATACCTGCGCCAAAAGCAATCAATGGCATTTTAGATTTATCATACTCAAATTTCGAAGTTTTCCATTTCTCAGGTCAATGTATTATACGTCATTAGACAAATATACAGCATTTGTTTTGATCCAAATACCCTTACTTTGTAACATCATGGGTTCCAACAGTACCCGGAAACACCACTATCATTTCTCTTCTTCTTCGCCCTTGCTTTTTTGTCTAAACACTCATTGCTCTTTTTGACAGCCTTCTTCATCTTTCTCTGCTTCTTTCGCTTTATCTTGTTTCTTTTAGTTTTATTATACTTCTTGTCTCCATTTAATAACATATTAACCTTGATTTTAGGAGCTCTCTGTCTATCTTGATATAAAAAAAGAATCAATTTTCTGCAGTATATTTGCCATAGAAAGCGAATAATTTATCTTTATGGATAATAATATATTGGATAAATCTATCATATGAAATTGAATTGCAAGACTTTTGTGTGGGAATGTTTGTTTTTATGCTAGTTAGATCTATAATATCCTTCAGTTTTTGTAATCTTGATGAATATTTAGTTGATCCAGTGAGGTTATAATACTCTTTGGTGGAGCATTGCCTAATTTGATAATTTCTTGCGTCCAATCCAATTACTGCTGTATGCACCGCCTTTCGACCAGGATCAATAAATGCAGGCTAATAAGTTCTTTCGATTTCCTCATATTCAAAATCTTCTAAAACAAGGCCATGGTTCTTGATGTCTTTTTTTGATTCTTGGAAAAGAAAATCAGCTGTAGACCCATGCGATTTGATTTTATTGGCAAATAAAATATCATTCAATCCATTGGGATGCAAATCACCAATGCTACAATAGCAATGAGCAATGAATTGATACTATGATAGGATATATCCTGCAGTATATTGTTTACTTTTGAATCCTAATCTTTTAAAATCAGAAAAGTTATAAAATAAATACAATTGAGTATTGTAGTGCTTGTATAACTTTTCTTTAATGAAACAGCTCAAGGAATTGACACCAATTGTCACAAATTTTCAATGAAAAGAAGGTGATAGTAAAATAGCAAGTAACCTCGGTAATGGAAGATGTCTAACATCGTAAGAATTATGAGCCAAGTGCTCTCTTTCATACTCGGACAGTATATAGGCAAGAGAACAGATAATTTTCGCGGGAGGAGAAGATAATGATTTAAGGGTGACCTGAGCATCTATTATATGAGTAGACAATGGAGTGCAGACTTCTTTAATTCTTGACTGTTCAACTTCAGACAGTTGAATATTTTTGGGCCATACAGGATCTCCTTGACAGACTATTTGGTAACAGAATTTCTTGGCAATTTTGGCCATATGATCAAGTCTCATTGTCTATATTTATTGTTAGTTACTTGTAAAAGACCACCTGTTCAATATTTGATACTTACCCTGAATGCATTTTGAAGAATATAAGGAATATAACGCAAGACTTTTGCTTCAAAAAGTTCTACCATATTATTCAAATAAGAAGTAACAACTGTAGTACATACTTCTGATATGCATTGGCTGTTTCCAGAAGCCTAATTCACTTTATAAATGATAGTAGGGTACTTGATACGGAATGTATCCCAAGCAGGAATCATATCAGAAGGTAGCATAGTTCCATTGATTGCTTTACGATTATTTATTAACTGTCGTATAGAGTACCAGAAATGCTGTTTAAATATACAATCTGAGATAATATCATATTTATGCATCAGTATATAATAGTTTACGAATATTTGAGCCTTAGATATTTATCATCTAACGTCTTCACAGACACTTATGATTCTTGACATGATATTTGCAGCAGATTGTTGGTTAACTGATGATGATATTGTTGCAATGTTAGATTCATTATTACGTATGCATGACCAAAATTGAATCTTCTTTGTAGATGATTGATGGGCTTCACCTAAGCTTTAAAGACCTTGAGCTTTGATGATAAATGATTTTCACAAAATGGGAATTGCGATGAACTATGTCCTAATTATTTGCAGTCAGAACATACTGCATTTGTATTTTATGTCTTTTGTTGTTTTGATTCCTTCTTTTCTTGCTTCATTTTGAAGCTTTGGTTTCTCTTGCATGATGTGCCTATTTGAGAGTAGTTAGAATTGATGAAAAGGGTAAATATATTATACAAATCTATCGGTATCAGCAGTACCTGGGTTATATTTACTGTATTTATAGTAGTTTTTATTATAATGACCAACTAAACCACCATCTACACATGTGGGAACTATTGATTTGGTATTTGAAATACATATTATTTTCATTTGTTTTACTACAACTACTTACTAGTTTTAGAATTTCTTTGATGTTTGACACTTTGGGTTTTAGCATAGATAATTTCTTTGTAATACATTAAATACAAAAAATTTGATAAAAATAAAAGAAAAAAGAAAAAAAAAAAGTATACTAAATAGAACCTAAGCATCTTTTCATTTAACTATAGCAGCATAATACCTGCAATACTGACATAACAGAATACTATAATAACAGAAGTACCCAAATTGTTCGGCTAAAGATTCAAAATAGGAAAATAGTGTATTTTTATTTGCAGATTTTGCACTAAAATAAGTAAAAATAAAAGTAATTACTGTATGATAGATAGAATATATTAAAGAGAAAAAATTTGCGTTAATTAGTAGACTTTTTACACCTTTTCCCTAAAGTTTATACGAAAAATACCCTTCAAAAAAAGTAAATTTACTACATATTAAGCTGGTATGGTGACGGGGCCTAAATTGTCAAACTCCGTTTAAGCAGACTGTATCTTAAAATACGGAAAAAAGTGCCATAAAATCTACTTTTCAGTTGATAACTCTTGCAATTTTAAAGTAATCTCAAAGAGTAATATTTTAAAACAGGTATATAAAGAAGGGAAATAAATCCGACAAAAAGCCCGTTTAAGCTCATACGATATTTGCAGAGATATTTCCATTAAAAGCGTACAAAAACGCAACTTCGACGAACTATAACTTGACATAGAAACCGTTTAAGCACAAACTTTATAAGCTAAAAATGATTCTTTTATTTAGTTTTATTATAATTTATTATAAAATCTATTTCGAAAAATCATGAATTTTTCCCTTGTATACCCTCGTCCAAAATTTGACTTTTCCGAAGAAAGCTAATAACTCTATAAAAAATAACGTTAGAGTAACAAATAATACCTCAAATAATAGGTATTTTGTTGCACTATTTGTTTATAATGCTAACTTTAAAACTTTATTATAAAAGTATTTTTAAATTCACTAAAAACTAATTTTAATGTTTTTGCTTTTTTCTCAATATTTTTGGTGACAAAAAGCTTTAATAAATATATGATTAGATGCAAAATTAAATTTCATGTTGAGATTATTTAAAGACGCTAGACAGGTTACTATACATTTTCATTGAAAATTTTGCATTTTAAACTTTTTTAGGATTGCTTTTATCAATTTTTTCATTATCAGAAAGTTTTTTGATTTAAACTACCGCCATGCCTGAGACGTATGAAAATTCAAAGAAAATTCGTCGAAATTTATGTTTTTTGCAGTGCAATGGTATGTAGGGGATGTTTGAATTCGAAAATATAGTAGTTACGTATAATACATCACTGCTTTTACATAAAACATACTGCGTTTACATAACAAATAACAAATGACTTTATTTACAGGTACGTACGTCCCAAAAAACAGCTATGTAGTGCATCATCAGACTGGATGGCCAGAGACTGAAAGTTTTTTTAGAATATATACCTCATTGAATGAAAGTGATGGTCGTTTCAACCCTATAGTTGTTATTATCCAAAGTGAAATCAATCAAGTACTAATGCTGAAAATTATACAATACTGTACATTTGTTTACGAAAAATTCAATTCTTTACCAATTCTATTAATTATTGCTAACTGCTAACAAAGAATGCCTTGGCTCAAACAAAAATGAACTAAATTCACATTTGGTAAAGATGAAATCTGGTTTTTGGGCAGAAAAATGTTTGATGCTTTTTTCCGATTTGGATATCACACCTCTTAAATAATCAACCTATAAATGCTTTTCATGCGTTATGTTAATTTTTGTCCCATCCAGACAAAATGTTCTCCTTCTTTTCTAATGTAGAAAATCGAATTAGTAATTTGGTTGTAGAAAATTCAATAAAAAAACTGTAGTATAAAATCTTTATTTGAAATTAAAATTATATATTATTCTTAATTTTTTTCAAGCTTTTTAGCATGATGGTATGAGGTTTTTAGGGAATTTGATGATGTATAAGAAGTAAAGAGTCCTTTGATTTTCCCTTCACTAAATGTTTTTTTTTTCTAGTTTCTGGTTTTGTTTGGTTCAGAATTGGTTTCAATGAATTTATAGTCTTCTGCGGTATATTTCTATTGTTGCCTTTGTGATGCTTCATACTTCTATATCAAGTTCATATATCTCAACTAGTTTTCTTTCCTGGACCTGGTCTATTATACAATTATTATATATTTACAGGATAAATTTATTGACATAATCCTAGGTCATACTATTTCAAGACATAATAATATATGGTTGTTATTCTAATTATTAGAGACATATTTTTATATTTTACCAAGATTCAATTTATTTTTAAAAAAATATGCAGTTCAGAAATATAAAAAAGTGCTTATGTATATTTATTTTAATCAGTAAAGAATTAACAGTAGTGTATGTTACGGATCAACCTCCAGTATGGGAGACAGCCCTAGTGCTTTCAACCTTCACAACTGGAGTTTCTCCTTTTCGTGCCCACGCACCACTACGATTCATGTTTATATGGAAGCCAGGCTCATTAATAAATACACAGTTTTTTAAAAAAACTCATGTCTGATTCCACGATTTTCTTAGCCCATTCATATCGTGCTTCAATAACACCCTCGTCATTTCTTTTGAGGCTATGAAAAGCAGCTCTTTTGAAGGCGAATCCCATGTCATCTCTAATAAACTCATGAACTGCTGATTTCCTAACCTTCAAGTCGTCAAACTTAGTAGTTAACTGCTCCAAGGCTTGCTCAATGTTGTTCGAAGGATTTTCGCCTAACAAGTCAGTTAGAAAAGCTTGGTGTTCTTCGTAAAGCTTCTTGCAATCGACTCTAGCTTTTGGCAAGACAAACTTATCCGGATCGTTCTTGTATTGATTCCACCGACGCTGACCAGTGCGTTCGTTAATGTTATACTTTCTGGCTACAGGTGCAATTTTCCTAGAAGCCTTAGTCAATATATGAAGAATAAAATTCATTTTGTTGTATTCAGAATAAATCGTGTATTTCTTTTTCTTCTTTTTGAGATCAGTATTCATGGCAGGCTTCTCTTCGCTCTCTAACGTCTTAATTTCGATATCTAACTGCTGATTCAAATAATATTCCATTATAACTAATTTCCTTACTTTTACATCAAGTTAGTCCACCTCCATCAGTTCGACATCTTCTTCATCTCGTAATCCTCCTTTTCCGTCCTCAAATGCTACTCGGTTGAAATTGCTTATTTAAAATACTAAAACGACAAGTAGGAAAAAAATGCGACAGGTATTTTATAGATTGCCACAAGTAAACTCTTGAAATGCGACTTGTTGATATGGAAAGACTGTACTACTGAATTATGGTTAGAACATAATATTTGAGCTTTCAAAGTGCAACTAATTGTATACATTTCACTAAATTATTGTTGCACTAACGAATAGTTAAAATGACCCCCTTTTGATTGTTAAATTAGGTGGATAAATTGTGCATATCACACACTGCAACTTCTGTGGATTGTATACAGGTATTCGGCAATTTATTTGAAAATGTTAGCATTAACTATATACCTTTAGAGATGAGAGTCATGGTAAATATACTTAAAAAACTCAAATAGATCAAGAAAAAGAAAAATTTTATGATTATAAATGCTTTATTTCTTTAAAAATAGATATATAAATTTCACAAGATCGAAAAAAAAAAAAAAACGCATCGAGTTACACTAAATAATAAAAAGCAAGCAAGAAGATTCCCAATGAACCCATACATTTATTTTTTGCCCGTGTAGGTTGAAATTTTATTATATATTTACAAATTTTTTTGATAATTACAAGACTTCAGCAGCATGAGCAACACCATCGCTGTACCATACAATGATACCTTTTCTTAATTCTTTTTGCCACAATACACCTTTATATTGAAAGGTCCAAAAGCTCCAAAAGATAATCATCATGAATCCACCCATAGTGCTGACCAGCAACAATTTCATAATGTGATGGATTTGCAACAAATATTTAAAGGCATAACCATCTAATTTAGCTAGACCAATATAAAGTAAACCCCAGAAGCTACCCGTACCCAACAAGCACCAAATACGAAAGACCAAAAGTCGAAAGCTCCCAAGTTCCCACAATTTGAGTGGCCTTGAAGTTTCTAAATTTCCAGAGGAGGTAGTAGTAGAGGACGAGGAGTTTAGATTTTGATCTAATCTACTAACAAATTCCCAAACAATGATACCCCAAGCATTTCTTCTTTCCAACATTAAAAACCAAAATAAGATTGTGGTTGAAGAATTATGAGTAGCATTTACTGCTAAACGTTCAGAAAACAATAATATACCAAGTAGCCAACCAGTCCAGTACAGCCATGTACCATAAACAACACAGTGGCGTTCAAGTTGTAGCCAACTTAACATATGTGCTGTTAAGTGTGCAACATGAAAGAGTAAATGAAATAAAACAAAGATAGGTGGAAATGTGTGTCCCCATGGAAATGGTTGTAATAAAATGGTATGAATAGATAATAAAATTATAGATAATGTAAGGGTATAAGTCAATGGTGAATAGGATATTTGGCTGTAATTTGTCAGTTATTATTATTATTATTATTATTATTTTGGGTATTTTCTTTTAATACATACATGGTGCGATTACTTTTTAAAATGGGTATTTCGTTATCATGTTTATGCTGTTGGTTATTTGGTTGATGTGTTGGTTTTTCATCTGTATGATATCCTTCATCGGTTATACAAGAATCATATGAAGATGTTGGTGTAAATGGTTTCCAACTTGTTCGAGGCAATGGATCAGAATCGTAAAATTCTTTTGTAAAATCTACCATTGAATTGAAATTCTCTTTTTACTGTAGTTGTTGTTGTTTAAGAGTATAATTGATTAACATGTAAAAAAAATTCAATTAAATGTATAGAAAGAAAACAAAAAAAGGAATATAAAACAAATTAGTGCTTAGTTTTATAAAAAAAAAAAAAAAATACAAAAAATATTTTGACACGTGAATACCTTTTTTATAATATAAAAAGCGATTACAATGTTCATGTGTAGTTTTTACATATGAAATTATTGAAAGTGTACTCTTGGATGGTTGTTACACAGATATGAAGACGATATGCCATATATATATTTTTTACTTTTTTATATATCTTTATGATCCTTATGGGTTTCAATTGATTGATATAATGTACGGATATTAGTCTTTCATGTGTCAAATAAACATAAATTTATCAAAAAATAGCCAGTGAATGTGTGTGTACGTGTATGAGGACGTGCACATATCATAATCCCTTATGTAAGGAAGAAGTCCTAAAATAGTAGTTGAATAAGCCTGATTATTTATGATAATCACTACAAAAAAAGTATTTCATTTTGGTTATATACCATTGGTAAAATCAAACACCATTATCATATGTAATTCATATAAAAGTGTGAGTAATTTCTATGATCTGTCATGCAACAAGCAAGTAGCCATGGAAACAAGAGTGCTGAGTTAATATTTCTAAATGTTGCTATTGCCATTGATCGTTCCTTGTTGCTATGCACCTTTTATCCATGGAAGACCGTAATAAATTTCTCTATGTTGTATTACTACCGACAAATGTTTTGTTGCATGTTATTTTACCTAATGGGAAAATACAGACAGAAATCACCTAACATTTATAAAGCTTTATGAGAAAAAAGATAGACAAGAAAGAATTTTAAGTAAAATATCTTTCCATATTTACATGCAATGTCATTTTTTAACATTTCACCTTTTTTATAAGGATTTGCTAAAGTAACCTATATAAACAGTACCTGCTTTTTGTGGAATATCATAATATTTTGGCTCTTTTTGAAATTATAATTATAATTATAATTATATTAATAATTATATGATATGATCATAATGATGATGAAGAGGACGAGGAGGAGGAAATCTATTTATACTCAAGCATTTGTACATACAAATTCGAATAAAGGATATTTACCATATGCTCGCTTCGGAGATGATATATGTGTGTTTGTTGAGCTATTTATTCATAGGTCATTTAAAATTTTAGTGTACAAAATAACCATGAATTAAAGAAAAAACACGTTGAAATCCATACATCTCAATTAACTTTATAATTATATTGCACAAACGTCGAACCGCAGATTCGTAGTAATAGAATACTAGAAGAAAAAAAAATAGGGATTATACATCTATGTTTTGTTTTCGCATTACATATCATTAAATGTAGCGAAAATTCTTGGTTTAATATCAAGTGTAACATTTTGCTATTATTTCTTTATGGCACTAAGTATTAGTGAATTAATATGAATAGATTCAACCTTTCTATAAATGATAATGATATATAATTCATGGTTCTTGTGGGATTTATGAGAATGTTGTCCCTAAAGCTGAAACTTTATTGTAATCCAAGCCATTGATTATACATACGTTTTACTAAATAATAGCTGTTTTCTCTCTTTCTCTATATATGAAAATAAAAAAAGATCTATGTTCATGGAAAAATGAATACAATACACATCATTACACAATACTATTGACATCAACTCCGTTCCGTTATATTAATAGTATGTTGGCACATTATACTGTAAAAGATGATTTAGAACTGGTAAAATCAATTCCAGAACCCCTTCGATGCCCCTAAATAAATAATATTGATGTTGTTATTCCTCTGCTGCCTATGCTTCTAATTGTATTACAAGAATATTACCACTTTCATGGGTACATATTAATGATAAATGGGATATAAATATAACATGTAATCTGACACTTTTTCTTTTTTATTTTATTTTTTTTTTTAAAAAAATATCACTTTTTTCTCTTTCTCGTTTAAAATCTCACATCTATAGATTAACGCAGGACGTTTACGCAGTAATTATGCAGCTTTTACTATCTACTACTATTTCAATGTTTATTGCTTCAACATTATTCATGTCTATACAAGCAGCTCCTGCTAATGCTCTTCATATCCGTGGTTTAATGTCGGGAGATGCTACATTTTATTCTGTAGGAACTGGTTCTTGTGGAGGCTCCAATTCTGATAATGAAATGGTAGCAGCAATTTCTGGAGAATTAATGAAATCTGGCTCAAAAAGTTCGTACTGTGGTAAATCAATTACTGTCAAAGGTAAACATGGATCAGTCAAGTTGAAGATTGTTGATACATGTCCTGGTTGTAAAAAGGGAGATATCGACATGAGTAGAGCCGCATTTGAAAAGATTGCAAAGATTAGTGATGGCCGTGTTCCTATTTCATGGTCTCTTTAAAGTTTCTTTTTTTTTCTAGATTACATTATGCGGCTGGTTTCGCTTCTTTTTGTTGTAAAAAATATAACATTCCCTTTTTTTAACATTTCATTTTCATACGCCACTTTATAACTGCTTCCTTTCATCTCCTTTAATTTCTCTATTAATATCCCACATATTTGTAATGTTATTATTTTATTGAAATTTTTTAAAAATAAATAAATAAAAGGTTAAGTACAATGCTTGTATTCAAGAATTGGCCCACCAACATCAGATATCTCTGCCAAAGTACAGTTTAAATCAAATACTTTTGCTAACACAATTTTGTATATTTTTTGTACATTGATTGATTCCGCAGTCGAACAAAAAACTAGAGGCGCTTTCATTACTTTTGCGTATTTTCTTGCTTGTCTAGTGATTTCTTCTTGATCAGCATTAGATAAATTAACAAATTCGTCGTATTTTGTGCCTACTAATAAGGGCACAGCACTCTAGTTTAAGAAAAATGTGTTAATGAACCACAAAATTATAATATTTATTATAAATTTGCCTTATTTAATCCTCTGGCTTGTCTATACCACTCCCTTAAACTATTTAAAGTAGACTTTCTCGATAAATCAAATGTAAATAAAATAGCGACTGCATCACTACACACGAGTGGTAACATGCTAGCAAACTCCTTTTGACCTATGTACGCATGTTAATTTATTTTTTATAATGGTAACACACATAGATTACCTCCTAAATCCCATATACTAAATGTAATTTCTGTTTGTCGAATCAAAATGGTTTTTTCCATGAAATTAACGCCTAATGTTTGAGTATACTCTGTATCGTACGCTCCTTCAGCATATTTAATCATTAAACTTGTTTTTCCTATTTGTGCATCTCCAATAATTCCCATCTTTAATACCACACTATATTCAAGATTTCTCAATATTCTATTTCACTAAATCGTGAAATAATTGGGTTTTTTACCTGCTGGTCGGAGATGAATTATCTACTACTGTTGCTGGAGTTGATGATGTTGAAGAAGAAGAAGCTGTTGGAGTTATCATGTTTGCAGGAATAGCTGATGTAGAATTATTTTGGATAGACATTGAACGAAAAATAAAAGAAGAAAAAGAAGAAAGAAAAAGGAAATAATGCCCTCAAAGCCCTCTATATCATTCATTCGAATAGACAATCAATATTGATAAAATTGCAAATCATCACAATAAACATTAGGAATAATGAATTTAATCGAATATTTCATATCTAGCAAAACAATACAGACCCTTGGAAGTGACTGGGTCTAATCCGATGTTATTTACAAAGAATAAGGAGAGTAAACAACATCAAAAGCAGCAAAAAAAAGTTGTACCTTACCAGTTCTGCGTCAATATCCGATTGGATAACAATCAACACCGTTTGGGGGAAATCTTTTGAAAGAAGGTACCTCACTGGTCATCTGTCTCCTTGTCTCCATTGGTATATAAACAAGCTATATAAAATTTATCTTGATTTTCTTTCTTTCTTCTCTTTTAACTATTTTGTTTCACTTTCTATATTTTTTCTTTTTTTTTTTCAAGAGTGTATACATTTTTTTTGTAGAATCAATTATAACATTTAATCCTTGATTCAACAAATTTCTACCCCAGAATTATACACTAAATAGGAAAAAAAATATATAGAAAATATGGCACCACCACAGATGGCAGAACAACCCCTTTTGGGAGATGATTTTTTATCAGATCAAAGCAATCTTCATTTGCGCAGATATTCTCAATCTCATGTCATTTCTGTCTCTTCAGCAAAGGATAGCCTAACTGTTCCTTACACTCGTGGACGTTCATTTTCAACATCTGTTGTTCCAGGTTCTTCTTTGGCAGCTCAGATTTTGGCAACTGTAAATAACAAATTAAAAACAAACGAAGAATATGATGATCCTTCTTTTTTGGAATATATGGATGGCCAAATTCATGAAACTTGGGATACTGCAAAGGCTTTAATGCTTGGTTCAAAACGTTTATTACTTATTGAGGAGCTGCCCAAGGATCGACAGGAAAATCAATATGTTTTATCTGGTTATCGTTTCTATCGTAATAGTAAAGATTGCTTGCGATCCTTATTTTCTTTGCACAACGAAACCATGAACATTTGGAGTCATTTATTAGGTTTCTTTTTCTTTTTGTATCTTTCAGTCAATGTATTTCAGGTATGTTTTTTAATATATAAATATGCTATTATTAGATACTAAACTTATTTTAATAGAGAAAATTCCCTGATGCTTCTACCCAAGATTTAGTCATGTTTACTGCTTTCTGTTTAGCTTCGTTAACATGCCTTTTGTGCTCATCTATCTATCACACTTTTGTTTGCCATTCTGCTCATCATATCAAAAGTTTTACTGCTACATTGGATTATATTGGCATTACCTTTTTAATCACTGCTTCCATTTCTATGGTTGTACATTTCGGTTTTTACTGTGACCCCATTCCTCGTACTCGTTACATGTTGTTTAGTTGCTTAATTGGAAGTATTGGTGTTATTTTACCCTTCTTTAGATTTTTTGACACTAAAAGATACAGACCCCTCCGTATCGGGCTTTTCGTTGCCATGGCATTTTCCAGCGTTGTCCCTCTTTTACATTTAACTACAGTCAAGGGTACCATAGCAACGGGAACTTTTCTTAAACCTGCCTTGTTGGGAGCTCTTATGTACATCTGTGGTGTTATTGTTTATGGTAAACGCTTCCCTGAAAAGTTCTTTCCCGGTAAATTTGATGCTGCAGGTATGACAAGTCATGCCATCTGGCATGTATTTGTTTGTTTAGGGATTTTTGTAAGTGTTTTATTTCATTTATTGTATTGATCTCCCGATTTTAACCTTTCTATCTATAGTTTCACTACATTGGATCTTTTCACTTTTATAATTTGCGTGAAGAATATGGTTGTATGTTCAATTAAATTCAACTTATATATTACAACAACAAAAATACCTCTTTATTTTATTCTTAATTTAAAGAAACCTTATTCCACCAAAACTCTTATGAGCAGGCTCATTGTACCCTCCCGTTTTTCCCTCCTCCTTTCCTCTTATCTCCTAATTCATATGTAAATCTTCCTTCCCTCCCCTTGTTTTTGTCATTATTTTCAGCTACTATCATTTTTTCAACAAGTTTGGTAGTATTAATTTATAAAAATAAAATTGCTCTTTGTGTGTTTTGACATGATTTCTTAAAATGATCGTTGATCTCTTTGGTTCCTTAATTTTAAATGGTTTAGTTTTGAAAAACTTTAACTAAATTAATCGATTAATATTGGATTTGTTTCAATTGGCTAGACCTAAAAGGTTTAATTTAGTAATTCTGTATGCGAATGATTTGCTTGGTAAAATCAAGTCTCATTTTGTTTTGGAAGATCCTCGGTAATCCCTATATAATTGATGAAATATAAGAAAGAAAAATCATTCATAAAAAACTACTATATAAATTCAAACATAGTCTGTTTCTTAAATCACTTAATTTTCTTCATAACACGAACTATTTGTATAATTTTGAATTTACAAATGTAACATAATGTTAAACATTTGACCATTCATTTCTGTATGAATAGTAGCTGCTTCTTGGTAAATAGTAGTTTTAGATTACCATAGTTTACGGATTATAACAAGGATTTTTTAATAAATAACCAGGAGTGATAAATACCCCTTTTTTTAAAAAACTAATTGCAAGATTTTGTTCAGAAATATCTGTCTTCATTTCCACATCAACACAACTTGTTACTATTTTATCCACCAGTACCTTTTTTATTTATTTATTTATTTGCCGTTTACTCCTTGAAAATAAATAATTAATGCTCTAATCTGTGTAGAATATTGATAAACAAATAAACCAATATAATATATAAACTCTGACTGATCATTGTTGTAATTATATAAAAATTGTAAGTCAACCATATTAAGAGATGTGTGAATTTAAGTGACAATGATCCACTTGTCATTATTCTGCAGCAATTCTGGTTAGGTAACAATGTTTTTCAATAGAAGATACTTGTATTTAGCATGTATTTGTACATATATATCTAAAAAAATACATACAATCTTGTCAAATCATGCTTTTATGCGGACTTTTTCTCATCCTTCATGATATGCATCTGCTTTTTTTTTTTTTGGTAATCTGATAATTTCACAACAATAAATATTGCGAAATAAATCATCATTGATTTTCACAATTAATTTATGTTAATTGGTCTTGGTGCATACAATAGCAACCATTATTATGCTGTTGCTGTTGTTGTAGGACCAATAATTTTGATAATCGGGCGCCTGAAAACCTTAAAGAATTTTTTTCACTTTTTTAAATCTCTAATCACAAGTTCGGTAATATGATTATATACAAAACTACGACTGATTGATGCGCCTATTTTATTTCTAAATTAAACTCACACCATCTTGAGAAGCAAAATATTTAATCAATGCAGTATTGATTTTAATTGAATCACAGGTACATAACACAAGCAGCTATTTTTAAATCATAAACTCATATACTTATACTTTCTCTACGAATAGACTATGCATCTAACTTACCAATTGCAAGGAATTACTTGTTATATACCAAAAATGGGTTTCAATCATTTTATGGTCCTATTTCTACAATGACCACTAAAAAAGAAAAAAAAAAAAAAAAAAAAAAAATATTAAATGGGGGTTATTTACTCATTGTTAGCAGTGCCTTAAATTCATGCTCTGGCAAATGCTACTAAGTAAAAATACAATTTCTTGTTTTTTGTTATTTGTATTACTCATTGTCTATATACAATATATATATATATATATATTTCCTAATTTTAATAATGGATTTCTGCTTTTTAATATACATAATAATCTTTTCATATACATAAACACATTTCAATAAACATGTTTTCTTACAACAATAGCAAGACACCCCCTGAAATATTAGTCAACATATTCAGTTATTTGGGAAACAATGATTTGACAGAATGCAAGCAAGTTTGTAAATCTTGGAATCAACCTGCAAAAATAAGTTTTTACAATAGAATCACTATAAATAAATACGTTGATTTCAAAGCTTTATTAAATTCTCTTGATTTGTATGGTTACTTGGTACAGCACATCTATTTTGACATATCTGCTCCATTTTACCCGCTGGATATTACTTTTATAAAGCCACACATGTATCAGATTTTCAAGCGCTGTCCAAACGTAAAGCATATATCAAGCAATGAAGAAATGGAGTACTACATCTTGAGAACACTTATTTCGCTACCTCTTAGAGTTTCTTTGAAAAGATTAGCAAGCATACCAAGTAAATATGCTAATAACTTTCTGTACCGAGATTGTATTGCAAAGTTTCATCAATCGATAACCGAGTTTTGCCTTATACCTGAAACCCATCCAGAAAACAAATTGACTGCAGACTTCAAGTTTTTTCCAAAGCTTCCCAAATTGCAAACTCTTGTAGTAAACAAACAAATTACATCAATGACTTCACTTGCTTCTATTCTCAATTGCTATCCACAACTCAAGCATTTATCGTTCAATTTTGTGCCATTAGAAAGCCATCAAGCCCTTACTGCTTTGGATATGCCTATGTATCGCACTTTGAAGTCTCTAAGCATTACACTCACAGCCAATGACAACTTTGTTTTTGCTGATTTAAGCTGCTTCTTATGTAAAGCTACAAATATTGATTCCTTGTCAATATATATCAATAATACCGCTTACGATGTTTTAAGCAATATGGCTAATTTGATTGCACTAAGAACAATAATTAAGCTTTTAGGCTCTCTAATGGATGTCAGGCTAATTTCTCGCTGCAGTAATAGACTCCCAACATCAATTATTAATGAAGTTAACTTATTGTATGTACGTTGTATATCTAGCTGCATTCCGCAACAAAATCCTGAGTGGACAACGGATGTCAGTTTTTTTATTGATAATAATAATATTCAAACTACAAATGATTCATGCGATTCAATTACCTACTCTTTATCAAGAAAGTCTAAAAAGCAATGTGTTCAGATAAGGGCTCCTATAGTACTTAGCAGAGAAGAACAAATTAATCAATATATACAAGACTTTGCTCCTTTTGCTAATTTTGTTCATGTTGATTTCCAATGCCAGATTATTGGTTATAAACATTATATTAACTATTTGTTTACCCTCTTAAAGAAATTTAACAAAATGAAGAAATTAACTATTATTGGAGGCTATTGTAATGAATTTTTCGAAAATCAAACATATATCCCCAGTGTTCGTGAACTATGTCTGAAGAATTTTGACTCCTCAGCTGCTTTTTCCGTCAAAGATATTTGCAGTTTCTTTCCCAAATTGGAGAAATTATCTCTTCAATTCAATATGCAATGTTTTTCCATGATTAAACGCAAGTTAGTCTACATGCCTGGTACTCAATTGCAGAAAGTATGCATTAATATAATTTACATGTCAGAGGAATGTCTACCTGCGATAACTACCTTCAACCATCAAGAGAGAAAGCAATTGACGTTTAATATTTCGCTTAGAACAGCAGAAAAAAATCTTTATATGATTTATCATCATCACAAAAGCAACCCGGTTCTAGAGGTAGTCAATGAATGGAATTCAAAACGCACAGGCAGGTCAGACATTTTTGATTTATCAATGGAATTTCATGATGTGGAAGAATTTTTATTTCAATTTGATGGCAACACAAAGTTTTCGTGGCGCAAATAAGTTTGCTATGATATATGTAATTACATACCAGAGTGCGTTATATCTTTTTTTTAAAAAAAGCGTATATAATAAACAACATACGTTTATTCAATTCTTAAGTTCCATAAATTCAAAAAATGCAAACAAAACATATTAAATAAAGCGGACTTTCCAACAATTTGTTATGTAATTACAGTATAAATATTGTTTTACAGTATACACAATCAGCTTTATGATTGTTGTAGTTTTATAAATTTAGTGTTGGCCACAGTATGCATATTTGCGTACTAGGTTTTGAATATCATTTGACACATCCGTTCAACCTCTGAAATTTCGAAGGTTCTTTCAAGGCATCTATATTGCCAGCTTTAGACATGCCATGAAATTAACTCAATACTGCATAATTTGCAGTACTTAAATACACACTATATATCTATATGTAAATTAGCATAGTATTAGATCCCCAATTTAAGTAATAATAAACTGATTTATACAATAATTTAGTACAACGCGAGGCTTGCTGATAGGGTAACACTACAGTCAAACCTCAATTTAAGGGCACTCGTGGTTTCTTTTAAAAAGTCCCTTATATCGAGGACCTCCCTCAATCAAATTTAAAACACAGATCAACTTCAATTTTAAGAAAGGAATAAAGGCACCTTAGATAATCGCACCACATCATTAATCCATGATACAAAAACCTCCTTTATATCGAGGTTTCCGTTATATTAAGGAACCTTATATTGAGGTTTGACTGTATAATATCTAAATATACATTCATATCACCAAGCCAAAAAATAAATTGTCTAATATGCACGTAGCAGACATCTCACTCAATTAAAGCTTACCTTACACCGTTGTCTCTTTTTTGTCCCTTTGACATATTGTACTTACAGAATGAATATAATTTTTTAATTGTAATTATAACATTACTATCATCGTCTTTGTTTTCAATACAATTTTACCTATTATTAATGTAGTCTAACTATTAAAATTAATTCTCGTAACGTGTAATTGTTGTAAAGTGTTTGCCGCTGTTATGCATATGGAAGAAATCTCGTTTATAAAAAGGCTTGGTAAAGCATGTTTCATTATTATAATACATATACACATTAACAATTTGAGAAAATGTTGATTTTCTTTTGGATTGTAGTATATTTGTATTTAGTCTAACATTTGAGAGAGGTAAAAAAATGTTATTGTGTGAATTTAATGAAATTTACCGTTGCCATGCAGCATATTGCATGATATAATTAAAATGATAAAAACCACAAATAACGGGATGTTCAAAAAAATTGTTCTCTCTGAATTTAATAAATAATGTGAATTGCCACAAGATTTAAGATAAATATTGTTGCAAGAAAAAATATATAATTTAATAAAGGAACTGAATAAATTAAATCACACACAAAAACTAAAGAACTTTATTATAAGATGGAAAGCATCTCTTTTATATCCAAACTTCTTTAATTAAGACTAATCTAAATAAGTACATATTTATATATCCAATCAAACCTATGTGATACCATAATTCCATATTGCACGATATTAACTGAGCCTTCTAACATATTACACAGCAATACAGAATATGTCCTACTAAACTGTGCCATAATCTTAACCAGGGTAACTACACAGAACTGTGGATGCAACATAATGTAATTTCTTATTCCTCATAAATATAACAAGAAACTTTTGTAAATCCAATTAGAGTATTTGAATTGAACAAAACTATTTTACTACCCTGCTTCAATTTACAATGCGTTGTTTCATTTGCAACCACAGTACTATATTTTCTAATTAAAGCATCCCCTACATACCATTGCATTGCAAAAAAATAATAACTTCAGCGAATTTGCTTTGAACTTTCATACATCTCGGGCGTGGCGGCAGTTTAAATCCAAAATTTTCTGATGATGAAAAAATTGGATAAAAACAATCCTAAATTTTTAAAATGCAAAATTGACAGTAAACACGTATAGTAACCTGGCTAGCTTTATTAAGTAACCTCAATATAAAATTTAATTTTGTATCTACTGGTATATTTATTGAAAAAGTGTTTCACCAAAAAGTTTGTAAAAAAAGCAAAAACATGAAAATCATTTTTTAATGATTTTAAAAATACTTTTATAGTTGAATTTTAAAGTTAGTGTTTTAGAAAAATAACGTAAAAAAATACCTATTATTTGAGGCACTGTTTGTCACTCTAGCTCTATTTTTCATAGAGTTATTAGCTTTCTTCGAAAAAGTCAAATTTTGGACGAGGGTATACAAGGAGAAATTGATGTTTTTTTCGAAATTAATTTTATGGTAGAGTTTGATAAAGCCAGACGAAGGAATCATTTTCGGCTTATAAAGTATATGCTTAAAAGGTTGCTAACTCGAGTTACAGTCCATTGAAGTTGCGTTTTCGTACGCTTTTAATGGAAATAAAAAATTTATAAGCAATGTATGAGGTTAATTGGGATTTTTACTAGAATTTTTTTTTCTTATATATCTGTTTTAAAATATTGCTCTTTGAGATTAATTCAAAATTGCAAGAATTATCAACTAAAAAGTAGATTTTGTGGTAATTTTTTTGGTATTTTAAGGTACGGTCCGCATAAAACGGAGTTTGATAATTCAAGCCCCGTAATTCGAGCCTGATATGTAGTAAATTTGTTCTTTGATGGGGTTTTATGTTGCAATTTTTAGGGCAACGATGTAAAAAGTATTCTACTAACATACACCACTATGTAGGAAATGTGTGAAGTTTACGTACGCCATTGCAATTATTAGCAGTCCGCGTGCAATAATGATGCGAAAATCTCAATAAACTGCATTTTCCGCAAAAAAATCAGTTACTGAAATTGCAAGACTCTGATTTTTACGCATATTTTATGAGATATTTGCAGTTGCCTGCATAAAATACAAAGTAGAATTAT
>JAEPRC010000355.1:0-43278 GCA_016758945.1 Mucor plumbeus
TATATAAAGAGGACATTTATTTATCACAATAAGGCCTTAGCTAGAATTTGACTTGATAATAAAACCCTACACTTATCTAGTTGAATTCTTATTGTTTTTTATAATTTTTTCCGTGAATATCTAAGGACATTCCACAGTTATTATTTTTTTTGCAATGCAATGGTATGTAGGAAATGTTTAAATTAGAAAATATAGTACTGTAGTTGCAAATGGAACAACTCATCATTGTAAATTGAAGCAGGGTAGTAAAATAGTTTTGTTCACTTCAAATACTTTAATTGGATTTACAAAAATTTCTTGTTGTATATTTATGAGGAATAAGGAATTACATTATTTATTACATTCAAGAAGAACAAATTCTTTGAGCATCTCGTTATTTGTGGTTTTTATCATTTTAATCATGTAATGTGTTGCATGGCAACGGTATATTTCATCAAATTCACACAATAACATTTTTTACCTCTCTCAAATATTAGACTAAGTACAAATATACTACAATCCAGAAGAAAATTAACATTTTCTCAAATTGTTAATGCGAATATGTTTTATAATGAAACATACTTTGCCACGCCTTTTTATAAAAGGGATTGCTTCCATATATTATATAACAGCGGTAAACACTTTACAACAATTACATGTTACACGAATTAATTTTAATGGTTAGACTATACTAATAGGCAAAATTGCATTAAAAACAAAGACGATAATAGTAATGTTTTAATTGTAATTAACAAATTATATTTATTCTGTAAGTACAATATGTGAAAGAGACAAAAAAAAAGGGACAACGGTGTAAGGTAAGCTTTAATTGAGTGAGATGTCTGCTACGTGCATAATAGACAATTTATTTTTTGGCTTGGTGATATGAAGCTTTATTTAGATATACAGTCAAACCTCGATATAAGGCCCCTCAATATAACGGAAACCTCGATATAAAGGAGGTTTTTGTATCATGGATTAAGGATATGGTGTGGTTATCTAAGATACCCTTATTCCTTTATTAAATTGAAGTTGATCTGTGTTTTAAATTTGATTTAAGGGAGGTCCTCGATATGAGGGACTTTTTAAAAGAAACCACGAGCGCCCTTAAATTGAGGTTTGATGTTTGATTGTATATACATACAACAAGCCTTGCTTGAGAACCAATATTTTGGCTGAAGCTGCTCCGTTATGAGAAAGTAGGTCACCAATTATGAAGGAAAACGTCTTGATATTCAGCGCATTAAATATTTGGTCGATTGCAAGTTTCTCCATAGTTTTCTCCTTCAAAACTCTGAGTTTAATTTCAATGAATGCACTGCAGTAGTTTATTTTTTCTTGGGACATTGCTCCAAACACCTCAAATCTAAGAAAATAGAATTCCATTATGTGACCTTTAAAGAAGTAAAACTATCTCACGAAGTGTGCTAATGCAAATAATACTTCCATAATATATCCTAGCCTCCGAAGTATATGCTCAAATAACTTAATTAAAGTTTATTATGCACTGAAAGTGCTCGTTGCTTGGTAAATGCAGATGCAATCTGTTACCACATCTTGGAATTTCAGCCCCAGTTCCAACAAATTTCTATCTGTCTTTATCTAAAGAGATTTTTCGCGATTTATTGTTATGCTTAAAAGGGGAGACTTATTACAAACAGAATAAAAAGAATTTTGGCTTCATTCTGACAGTTTTAGTTCTAAGTTTTTTTTCTTTATAACGCAGACATCCGACTAAATTGCTCGTTCTTGGTAGAGGTGGTCATGATAAAACGGAAGAAAAAATACAGTATGATGTTGGCCTGTACGTAAAAGAGTCTATTTTTACAGTTTATCTAAAATAGTTTGATGCTGCGAAGTAACAATTATTAATTAATATATCACAATAGTCGTTAATTTTTAATTGCTGCAGTGTAAATAATGTTGTGAAACCCAAAGAAAAATGGTCCGAAATTTCAGTAACAATTTTTTTCTTGTTTTGAAACTTTCTTCTTTTTTATCTCTTTTGATGGATCAAGCGATTAGAAAGGCTACAGTTAATATTTAAGAGACTAAATCTTGCTAAAGTACAAAAGTACATTACAATAAAACGCGATATTAAAAACAATGGCAAGAGATAAAAGAATCATTGACGAAGAGCCACCGATTGCGACTATCGAGGGTTGGGAAGACGGTCAACCTTTCAAAAGAGGCATTCACAAATTAGATCGCTGGGCACTTCAATCTGCAGATACTTTAACAATCCATATCGGGCCTCATGACATTGTATTGGTACAGGATCCACATTCTAATTATTTGGGAGGTTATGTATGGTTGACATCTATCGTATTCTGTTCATATCTCGAACGTTTAAGCTCAAAAAGAGATCGCCATGGTTGGATTAGTCTGGATCATCGTAAACGTTGGGTTGAATTAGGTTCAGGTGTAGGATTAATTGGCATAATGTTGCACAAATTGGGTATTGATGATGTTGTTATTACCGATATTGAAGAATTAGTTGAAACTATGGAGAAAAATGTCGAAGCCAATCAACTTCATGTCAAATCAATCAGCGGACGAATGAAGAATGATTACGACAATGACATTATTGTAGTTGATCCGTTACTATGGAATAATGTTGAAGAGATGAATAGCATCAAAGCAGGAGGAGATATTGACTATATTGTTGCATGTGATTGTATATATTCAGAAGCCAGCGCAATGGATCTAGTTGATACTATGGATTATTTATCTGATGAAAAGACGACTATTATTTGTATTAGTGAAGTTAGAAATCAGGCAGCACAAGATAAATTCATGTTGGAGGCAGAGGCGCGATTTCAAGTAGAATTATTACCTGCCATCCAATGGCAAAAGAAGGTTAATCAACAAGTGGATTTTGATGAGACACTAAATCTTTATAGGTTGCGCAAAACAAAGCGTCGTTCAAAGTCAGCGAAGAAATAAAATAGAAACCATCATCATTGTCTGTTTTTTTTTCCTGTTCTTTATTTTTTTTTTCCTAATTTCTTATCTTCCCTTTCCTTTCCTTTCCTTTCCTTTCTCTCTTTCCTCTCTTTTTCTTTCATTATCTCCAGCTTGTATCTACTGTCCTTTTTTTACTATAATTTTTTTTTTGAAGGGTAAATCAAATATTTGAAAAACTATAATACGGAACTTAAAAATAAACATTTTGAAATTTTGACTTTTAGAAGTGTAAGCTATTTAATATAAATTGTGAGAAAAAAAAAAGCACAAAGAATATCGTATTATATAATTTACATTTATGGAACAGCAGTAAAAATCAAATATAAAAAATTACCTCATCAACAATTTTTAAAAAAAAAGAAAAATGAAGTGGCTTCCATTACCAAAAATAGCACATGGTATTGCTATTTACCCATTCTCTCCCTCAAGCATTTCTACAACGAATGCTACAACAGCTACGACCAGACCATCTTCGGGTCTTTTAACTTCTCAACAACAAGACGATATTTCTATACATACATCATCTACTTGTAGTGTTGATTTATCGTCTACTCAAACTGAAGATTATAGCCATTTAATACCATTGGAAGTTGGAGACGAACTATTCATCATTGAACAACAAGGTCAATGGTATAGAGGATATGTATCATGTCCTCTTGAACAAGGTGTTAAACCTAATAAGGCTCCGATTGGTTGTTTTCCAAGATCTCATGTTCAAATCAAAGAATATCTTGACATTGATCCAGATGAAGCGGATATAATTGTATATCGTAAAAGAAGAGAAACAACAACTTCACCAAGACCATTATCAGAATTAAATACTTTGCCTCGATCTTTTTCTGAATCTTATATTCATAATACAATAGATCAGCCATCAACAATTCGTCCTGGTAGTTTTGGCGATTTAAACTTTGAATTTGAGGCACCTGATATAAAAAAATCGGTTACTCATATACCCCCACCACCATTGCCATTAGCTCGATTTGACCAATCTACAATTACAGGAAGTTCAGAACCTTTAGTAGACGAAATTGCAGCTTGCGTTAGTGAATGGAATAGTTTATTGTATACATATATCAATCATCGTCAATATAATACCTTCAATACTGTTCGGGATCATATCAATTATTTATTTCAGGCACGAAGACAATTGTTGGATCAGGCTTTATCTAGAGAGGAATTGGTGAAACTTCGAAAAGAAATTGTAAATCGTATGGTTCTTAGTAATATGGAACAAAATCAAGATATGATTATTAGGCATCCTGAAAAAGGTTATTTATTAGATGCTACAAATGCATCTTTAAGCACCATCTATCGAATGCACTTTAAATATGTTACACATACACCTTCTTCAATTGCAAATGCTTCCACAAAGTTAGTGGATAATACAATGTTGAATCATTCAGCTAGTACCAGTACAATTAATACAGTTACTTCAAATGTCACCAACGCATCAACAACTGCTCAACAAATTTCTACTCCTCAACAACCAAAAGGTGCTAAATTTTATCACTTGTTTTTTGAGTTAAAAGCTTGTGTTGCTCATATTTGTCAACCTGGCGAATACACAGAACTTTACTTCTCTTTATACAGTGCTATGGAACATAAATTTCTGACTGAACAATTTGTGGTTATTCTTAATTTTAATGGAATGCCTAAAGATGAAGCTCAAATCGGGAAACTGCAAGCTTTATTTGTTGATCTATCATTACACGATATTACAGACGATCTATACATGGTTTGTCATGTGGTACGTTTAGGTGGTATGAAACTTGGTGACGGTAAAGATCATTTTGGTAGCATTGGAACACACACATCTCAATTCTTTCATTCCAATAAACACATGCATCAATCATTTCAAAAGCCTTCAGCAGCCACTACGATCAACGCCATGTGTCGACGACCTTTTGGCTGTGCAGTCTTGAAGCTCAGTTCATTGGCTTCGTTGCACAACAGTGATGAGAAAGCAACTATTGAACATGATATGCCCGTCTATGCTGCAATCTCGGAAGCAAACTATACCACTTTGCACGAGGATATTATATTTAACAATACCAAGGAATTCCAAAAGAATCCACGTGCAGAATCATTGAGAATTTCATTACGAACATTTTATGGATTTTTAGATGAAGTACTCAAGACAAATGCTGCTTTATTACAAGACATACCGCAAACATCACGTTTAGGCTTTGCTGATGTTGTATTTCCTGACGATAGCCGTAATGATTTGTATATCAAGTTGGAGTTTGGAGATCTCACTCAGTTTGGCAGATCTCGTAATATTCAAGTTACCATGTGTGTACGTGATAATAAAACTGGGGAAGTGATAGATAATGCTATATCAGTTGGTGCTGGTGCACGTCCAGTGAGTTATTGGGAGAGTATGGTCATATATCATGAGCAACGTCCAAAATGGGGAGAATTAATCAAGATCAACATTGAGGATGTACATCAATGGGAACGCTCACACGTATTTTTAACTGTGAAACATCGCAGCAGTAATTTTGCAGGCACAGGGTCGAATACTCCCATATTAAAATTTTCAAATAATGGGTATCAAACATCAAATGCAACAGATCCTCCAACAAATCCATCAACGTCAGTTGTATCTGCAACATCTGGTGGAGGAGAAAAAATTATTGCAATGGGATTTTTGCCTTTATTTTTACCTCCTCTTCATCGTGATTTTGTTGCCGATGGATCACATACATTAAATTTATACAAGTATGATAAACAATATTCACTACCTCGACATTATTTGGATAGTACACCTTGGTGTGTTCGATCTACAGCACCATCTAATATGGCGCATCAATCATTGGATAATATCAACAAATCACCTCGTCCCTCATATCGTAGTCGAGGTCATACTCATTCACCTTCAACTCAAAGCTTTAAAAGCTTAAATGGATCATTCAATTCATCTGCTACTGCTTTCAATACAACGAGTGCATCTACTAGTGTTACTGATATTACTGCATTGGGCCCTTCATCTCTTCAACAACAACAACAACAACAACAACCGTTGAATAGCAAACTTGTGCTGTTACGTGATACAATTACTCTCAATACATTTCTGTGCTCCAACAAGTTTACTCAAAACAAAATTTTAGTTAAATTGCTTAATTGGCGGGCTTTGATGGAAGGGGCCGAGGATGGTACAGCAGAATTGTTATCAGTATTAGATCAGTTTACGTTTGTGGGTGAAGTAGAAGTTGTAAAGTTTTTGGGTGATATTTTCGATGCATTATTGGACATTTTGACATATGAGGATGAGGATATTAGTGACTTAGTTACTAAGGAAATTCATGATCAAGTACTTGCTGCTATTGTGTGGTTGCTTGGTATTGTTCAAGATCGTCGGTTCAGCAATTTTAGACCTGTATTGGATGTTTACATTGAAAACAGATTTTCGATTCAGGATTACGAACGCCAAAGCCATCAACTTTTCAGTAGTAACAAACGGGAGACTCGTAATTATAGTTATTGTATTGCTCCTGAAACAACATTTGATCATTTGATGAAAAGTTTATCTCGCTTATGTGAGGACCCGAGTGATTCTTCTAAAGCCAAGCTGTTAAGAAGTAGTATGAAAGTATGGGATTATCTTTTTAGATTTATTGTGAGATCTCGTTTGAATCAACAACAAAAAGAGTATGAAGATGAACGTGCTGTAAATAATGAAGTATTCAAGAAGGAATTAGAGAAATTATTGGGAGAAATCACTAGTATTATGAGTCCAGAGCATCCTAGTTCTATGATTGGTACACAAACATTGGCACTTCAACATTTTGCTGATATATTGGTTGAATTACATAAAATATTCTCTCCTCAAGAAGTAGTGGAGGTTGCAACACGTTTTGTGGATGCTTGTGCTCATGTCACTGGTAGATTGGTTGGCTTCAAATTAGCCATGATACTTAGTATAGTGAAGGGCCCTACATTTGATTATCCATCATGCAGATTTGAAATGGCAAAGAATGTAATTCGCTGGATCAGACTTTGGTTGAACTCTTATATGGCAACAGCTAAAGATGTCATTTTTGCTAGGCAAGTGGAACAGCAACAACAACATCCTGATAGTAATAATCCACAACAAACTCGTTTGCCTAGATCACAATGGATTGAGAATTTACGATTATCTACAACAATTTTGAGTGAATTACTGGATAGAGTGAGAAAATCATTTGGTATGACTTCCTCTGGATTAACATCTTCTTGTATTTCATCACCATCTATCAGCAATTATTCTAGACCTACATCATTTGCAGCTATCAATGATGATGATGGCTTCATGCAAGAATGTTCTGTAACTGATTTAAGCTCAATAACTGAATATGCGTTACAATTAGTTCCTCAATTGCTAAATGCTTATAAAGATATTCAAAGGTTAACTATTCAAGCCATGCATGTTTCAAGTGTTCCACCTGGTACACCTATTGTTGATAGCCATTTAACTGGTGGGGCATCGTTAAATGCAGGATCAAGACCTCATTCTCGTCAATCTTTTAGTATTTTAAGAGAAAGAGCTAGTTCGATTGGTGCAAATGGCAGTAAAAATCCTTTGCTGTCTCCTGATATTATTCAAGAAATGCAAAATAACATGCATCAAAAGTCTGCATCAGTTGGTAATGGTGGCACTACAACTGCTGCGGTTGGTTCAAATAGTGCTATATCCAATACCAATAACAGCAGTAGCAATAAATCCAAGTTTACTGTTGTATTACAAGCATTATCAACATCACCTGCTACACCATTTCCAAGTACATATCCATTTCAACCTGCAACTAGAACTTCCAATACATCTACTGGTCAAGGGTTGACTAGCGATCAAGTAGCAATGATTAGTACTGGTTTATTGGACCTGACCGTTGTGTTTCTTGAACTATTCTATATGACACCTAAACAACAATGGATTACATTTATTAAGAAGATGCAAGCCCAAGATGGTGTTGAGGATACTGCTGAATTCTTGCGCAAGATTGTATACACTTGTATGGGCATCCTATTTGGTGATAATATCTTGACATTGGAAGAATCAAGCTTGACTGTAGATGGTATGGCTCGTTGTGAAGAAGATGAATCTCGAGACAAGAGAAGAGTGCCCAAGAAATGGCTTAATTTTGACACGATTGCTCACCAAATTATTTTATGTGATATCTTGGAACCTATCAAGTCTATTTTTGAACTTCCTGCATTTATACCTACAGAAAAAGCTTACATGTCACCAGAAGAGGATGAGATGCTGCCTACTATGTATGAAGAAATGATTCTACCCGAGACTCCTCAAGAACAAAATACGCAAAAATCAACAACACCAACAGCAACAACAAACAATAACATTGCTGAACAACAATCAACGTTATTACTATGGCGAATTTATTTTGTTGGGTTTTTGCGTGTGGTTGGTAGTCCACGGTTAGATATATCTGAATCTATGCCTCAAGTGCAACGTGCTGTTTGGAAAATCATTGGCAACATGCGTGGCGAAGTTGGTGCTAAAGTATTTCTATCATTGTGGAAATTAGCTGGAAAAAGTGCAAGTTGTACGGCTGCCGGCTTTAGTACTTTAAATGATTACGATGTTACAGCAAGTAGACACTTATCTGATTATTTTGGTAGTGAAGTTGCTCATCAATCTCCTTTTTCGTCAACATCTGATCTCAACCATTTTAATGATGACTCTTTGCGTCAAAGTATGGCATCTATTGAAGAAGTAGACGATGATGATCATGAATTTAATACCAATGGTTTATCCAATCGCACAAGTAGTAATATCAGCAACAATAACACTTACTCGGTGCGTAATAGTGTTCGTATTGGTCCCACTGATGAATTGCCATTATCATCTATCAACGAAGAGCATTTTGCTGAGGATGCGGCTAAATCTGAAGTTTCTTTCTTGCAAGCTGATTTAGCTTATTTCATTTTAAGTCCAATGTGTGCTGCAAGTCTAACTTTACATGATCGTGTTCGAGTCAATGCTCTATCAATTATTGCTGATATTATTGCCATTGAACTTTATTCTTACGGTGAATTATTTCATGTACAGCATGTAATCATTGGTACTCTAGATCGTCTAGTTATGTCTGAAAATAAGGGCGACGATTTTATAAATGCTCGTGTCACAGTTGAATTAAATGCAGCATTAGAACAAAGATTACTTTCTGATAATCGACAAGATTGTTTAGCAATTGGTAGAAGAGCAATCGATTCTTTGTGCAAATTTCATGGATTATTATTACAAATTAGAAGTCTACCTGCAGATGATGATGAATTTATGGATGAGCGCATTACTGCTACCTTAAAACTCATGAAGTTTATTCAAGTCATTGAAAGAGAAGAAATCTACATCAAGTATGTGCACCAGCTGGTACAAATGCATTTGGATAGTCGTAACTTTATTGAGGCTGCTCTGACTTTGAGATTCCATGCTGATTTACTACAGTGGGATCCCAGTGATAAGTTGGCTGAAATACATGATTTGTCATTACCTGCTCAAAGTTCTTTTACTCGCAAGGAAGGCCTTTATATGAAGATGATTATCTATTTGGATCAAGGTAATGCTTGGGAAATCTGTGTTCAGCTTTGTAAAGAATTGGCTTATGAATATGAAACAACATTGTATGATTATACCAAATTGAGTGATATTCTCCATCGTCAAGCAACATTTGCCGAAAATATTGTCAAAAAAGAGCGTTGTTTCACTGAATACTTCCGTGTTGGCTTCTATGGTCGTGGTTTCCCTGCTAGTAATCGAAATCGACAATACATTTATCGTGGTTTGGAGTGGGAAAAGATGTCTTCATTTGTAGAAAGAATGCAAAATCGACATCCTAATGCTCAACTGCTTCCAAGTAAAATATCTAACTCCATGTCAATAACAGATGATCAATTGAAGGAGCTTGATAGTACACTTGATGGCCAATACCTACAAATTACTCCAGTGACACCTATTCCAGATACAGATGATATACCTTGTCTCTCAAATCCTAATGCGCCTGATAGCATCAAGAAATATTACTCTTTTAATAATGTATACAAGTTTTCTTTCTCTCGACCTGTCACAAGAGAATCAACCGATAAATCTGATGAAAATGGCAAACAACCAGAATCTGATTTTTTGAACTTATGGACTGAAAAATTTGATTTTGAATGTGAAGATAAATTCCCAACAATTGTCAGAAGATCCAAAATTATCAGCTCACAAACAAGTGTAATTTCACCTATTGAAAATGCTGTGACAGCCATGGAGAACAAGAATAAAGAATTGGAATCATTAGAAAAGAAATATGCTGCCTATCTTCCTAAGAATAGTCGCCGTATGTCTAATTTGGCACAGCCTATTAATATTAATCCATTTTCAATGTCTCTCAATGGTGCAGTTGATGCTCCTGTCAATGGTGGTGTTCCTCTGTATAAAAAAGCATTTTTGACCAAAGATTATTGGGATAAAAACCCAGAGATGCGTCAATGGATACATAGACTTCAAAATGCTATTCAAGATCAGGTACAGTATAATACTATCAAATGGTTGAGTATTTACTGATTTTGCTTTCAATTTTATTAGGTTTTAATCATTAAAAAATGTCTAGAAACACACAATAAGCTTGTAAGCAATGAAATGCGGCCATTCCATACAACTTTAACAGAATGTAAGTTTGATGAGATTTCTTGTGAACTGATAAAATTTTAATTGATGTTGTGTAGTTTTCCAAAAAAATTTTGCTGAAGAGATCAAATCACTGAAAGCAAAGAGCATTAAGGAAGAAATCAAAGAAAATCCTTCCCTTTCAATTTCTTCAACCAATTCACTCAATCGACGTCGTTCAACATTATCTAGTAGCACAACAACAGAAAATAATAGTCTTTATGGTCATCAACAGGTCGAAGATGCAAAGGTAACATCACCCAATCTTTCTCGCCAAAATACCACTACCCAAACACCCGGCGTCGGTGGTGTTCCTGTATTGCCTACACTCCCTGTCATGTCTCCCATTAGTAGAGCATTCTCTATTCGTACACCAGTTACAGAAAATGCTCCTGGACTATCAGCCGCTTCAGCTCTCAATAATAATACTGCTTTTGAAAACGCAACAATGTCTCGAGCTGAAAGTTTATCACGTACATTGAAAATGTCATTGCGTAAGAAATCTCGCAAGAAATCACAAAATACTGGTAATGCACATGTTTCTACCAACAATAGCATACACGACAGGCAAAATTAGATCAGAGAAAACAAAAGCCATTTACCATAATCTATTTAGTACAAAATTATTTAATCTTTATTTATACAAATATAAAATTGTAATAAACATAAATATTCCCCATTCCCTCTTATAAGCAATATATATGTCCTATTTTACGAGACAAATTACTTTCGTGAGATAGCTAAATATACTTCAATCTCTCTTCACCTAACCCCCCCCCCCTCATACTTTTATTTTTTGAAATTTCCATTTTTCAGGTTCAAAAATAGGAATAGTGTAACAAGACAAAGTAAATAGATGAACATAAATATATAGTAATACAAGAATACATAAATACATGCTTACCCATAATTATAATGCAAAGGCGTATTTATACCATGCATAATTCATTTAACTTTCAAATTGATTTTCAATGTTTCTATTCTTCAATATCAAAGCGTGCCTTCTATTTTATAACTAACCTGATATTGAACACTTTTTAGGGTATACTTTAGAGACCGCTAATAAATACGAATTGGTCGCATTATGCTACTATCTATTCTTAAATTTATCCTATAATTCACGAAAGCCCCAAAAAAAGGTAAACCTCTGGTTTTTACTAAAAATTAGGTTTACTTTTCATCCTTCCCATACTTTTTTTTTTTTTTTTTTTTTTTTTTTACAAAATAACATTACGAAAAAAATATATGACAATGTACCTGAGATGTAGAACTTTAATTCAAAAAAAAAAAATTGGAAATATCCTGTTCTTTGAAATTGGTATAACTTTTTCAATGCTAATGTTTCAGATTTTTACACATATTTTACTGCTAAAAATTAAAACTTTGAGCCTTCACGTTGCAAAATATAAAGTGATTCAGTAATTAGCTTAAAGCTATATAATACACGATGGGAAAAAACGCGAAAATAGCAATTTTAAAAATTGCAGTTGTTTATTTCTTTATATAAGATTGTTATAAAGTTATAACGTCTTCACGTAAAATAGTTTCCGTAGCGATTTTCATAGTAGTTTTTTCAGAAAAGTTGTAGTTTATACCTCATTTTACACCTTTTTTCCCGTGGTGATAAAAATCTATTAGTTTACGGCCACAAATACTCTAAACTTGCTCTTACTGCTCTTTTTTAAGAGCTTTTAATAAATCAGTTAAGAAAAGTTTGATTTATCGAGGCCAGTTTAAAAATAAATTCAACGCAAAAAAGAAGTACCGTTTTATTATGAGCTTATAGAGAGGGTTTATATCCTAATTGAATGAGTGAATTAAATGTGAATAATAGTATAATTAGAATAAACATGTAGATATTGCGTGAATATAATAGAATCATGCTTCTATAGTCCCATAGTAGCATGATGATAACCGCATGGAATGTAGCATTGTGTGATTTGCATGTCAAACATCATGGTTTGACAAATGCTCTAAACTGGTAATTCCGTAATTCCTAATTCTGATAGATCAAAGTTCTTCTAGCATTCATAATCTTTTACAAACTTGGCTTTAAGTGCTTAGAATTAGTTCTCGGATTCGTTATTTAGAACAACGTAACCCATGGGGCTCTAAAATAGCAGTTCCTTCTTCTTCAACTTCTGAGGTTCCTGATGCTCTTGAACGTAAGTTAATGGTGTTTAAAGCCAGGAGTGTAAACATTTTAGTTTAATTTTTGAGTTAGAATATACTATCAAAAATAATATTTTAATTTGTAAGCGGTATAATTGTCCTGGACATTGAAGATGCTCCCATAGAAACTGTGGAATAAGAGTAGAGCCGACTCCTAGAGTCGATATATTTTTATCATGTAGAAGAGAGGGCTAAATAATTTATCAAGTCTTGTTTTAAATAAATTCAACGTAAAAAGTACCGTTTATTAAGATGGACTGAGTAGAAATTTATATAGTTATTGGATATAATGTTGTATTTGCACACATAATGTACCTGAAATCGTAGTTTAAATATGGCAATTAACTATGCCTTAACATATTGAGCATATGCGTCATATCAACGTTATAAATAATTAACCTGATAATCACATAAGCTAAGTTCTGATAATCTAGACTTATGATAAAAGATAGAAAATAAAGAATGATAATAATTAAGCGTTGCCAAGAGCAACTAAAGACTTTAGACTGATCATCCATATCTGAATTTAATTACATTAGCATAAGTGAGGATTGACACTAAAATTTAGTATGAGAACACCGTTCTAGACTTGTGTGTAAGCAATCCTTAAATCAAATATAAATAGCAGTAGACATTCACCCTTCATTCAATTCCCCATCTCGTTTTTTATATATAATAAAGACTTACAGATTCTCACGTACTTCTACTTTGCTTATTATATATATTTACAACATATAAGGGAGCATTCAGCAGGCCATAGTTAAGAAACTATATACATTTCTCAATTAATAAAGTTATAGACAATACTCTTCTATACATACCAATTCAGGCGTCTTTATGTTGCTATGTCCGGCTGAGTTGGCTAACTGTCTCTACTACACAGGCTTATTTTGTATCTACAAAGTATTGTTTCGAAAAAGTTAGTGATAACTTTTGCATAAAATCGATGATTTAATCAGTAAAACTACAAACATTTAGAATCCTTATAAAAACCTGCATCAGTACATGCACTGTTGGTTGTAAAATTAAGATATACAGTATACCATTTATGAAGCAAGTATTTAGCAGTTTAATGTTCTGTCCAAAGTTCATTCTTCTTGCCATTTAGGCAATTAAAAAAAGTTGCAAAAATTACCTCATCGTAAAATGGTGAAACTAATAAAATACCAATCATCAATAGACCTTTTTGCAAAACTTGCATCATAAATGTACTGTATCTCAAATCTCAATGAGTTAATATAAATGCTGTAAATCATGTATCTAATAGCGTATTCTTCTACCCAAAGACCGAGGATTTTGTAAACTGGTGGCTAAAAAAAACCATTTTTAGGGCCTGCAAGCTTGAAAATTATTCTAATAAATAAAGCCGCAACCATTGGCAACCATTGGCAACCATTGACAACCATTGACAACCATTAACAACCATTAACAACCATCATTCAAACAGAAATCAGCCCAAGTAAAGTATGTTGCAAACTCAATATATGCGAAGCGGATGTTTACAAGTTTGCTGTTCTGTCCAAAACCAAGATTTTTGTCAAAAAATCGTTAAAAAAAGGGGGGGCGAAAATGACCAACTTTGTAATCTTTTTAGTCGATATATCCGCACTTTTTAACAACCTTCATACAGAATTTGTATTACTAGATACAAATTATAATGCGTAATCCGAATATATAAATCCCATGTCTACCAACGTATTTGATTCTCAAAATTATGATGTTTGTCTAAAAACAGCATGAAGACCGACGTAAAAATAACCTACTGCCTGGTAATCGTTATAGTCAATAATAAAGCCCCACGTATTGGTAACTCTTTTATTGTTGTATTCCACCAAGTATCATACTCTATCGCCTTCTATAACCAATCAATAGATTATACAATCCACTGATTATAGTATTTAGAAAATGAAAGAACAAGTCTAGAATCGGATATAAGAAACGCCTAGTTTATTATTTCTCAATTAATTAACCGAAAGGCCCGGAACACTCAAATCATGACACCATACTCTTTAACCTCAGCGGTTAATCATTCAAGTAGCTGTCAAGACATATCAAATCACAATCCAGGCACAACAAGCGCAGCATTGAAACAAGGCAATTCACAAGCTCTGCAATCGTGGCTTAATTATGATTCATTAACATCAATCCATAAATTACTCTCAGACAGATCTGATAGTTCAATGCCGCTCTTAATTGTATCTCAGAATCTCAACACTAAATAATTATAAAAGGCAATACTTTTATATCTAAATAAGCCTTATCTTGTTTTTATTGTACAGTTGAAGAACTGATTAATTACACATTACACATTCTTTTTATTGTACTCTTTTTTAAGTATATTATCGCAAATCCGATCCTATACAACATTTATAATCTTTTCATTATCATAAGGTTTGTCTCATCATAATAAACAAGAATATATAAATCTAATACCAACCAGCTTATTTTTTTTTTATCAAAATTATAATTTTTGTTGAAGAACAACGTCAAAAAAAAATATTTCAAATTACCTACTTGATAATCTTTTTACTTAATAAAAACACAACTATTGACAACTCTTATACAATAACTTTATGTCATTGACTTTGCCTCATGATGACAACCCAAAACATATGAATCCAATATTATTTGTCAGATTATCTTTCCTTCCAAATCTTGGCTTTTCCCAAAAAAAAAAAAAAGCAATGAAACCGTAGGAAACCCCTACTTTGTAGTTGTTTTAGTGAATAATATCATAGCTTTGAGAAACCCTTATACAAAGCACGCGTTACCAGATGTATGATGTATCTTATGCGACTAAATCGAGATGTGTAAACCAGATAAATGTTAGCTTTTTTAACGAACCATATTTTATGAATATATTTAAAAAACCCCATAGCAACTAAAACCGAGCTGGGGATCATAATAGAAATACTACTATTATGTTTATAAATAAATTCAATTGATAAAATCTCTATCAGTAGCTTTTGGTAATAAATTTAATTAGTGCTATATACTTATAGTGTGGAACAGTCTATAAACACTAACTAGATTTCTACCAACTTGATTTTTCATCTTCCCTTTGGCATTTCAACCATAACTACTATTGAAATTACGCTAATAATAAAACCTTCGAGATAAGGCGCCAAAATGAATTATTATACCATAAAAATGTAGTTACCTTATAGTAAATTTGATACCAAAATGTTGCTCTTAATCTGTCCAATTCAGATATTGTGATTAAAAATTATATACAGAACGCATTGATTAGCTCTTCATTAGTTTATGGGATGAAACTGAATTGTTTTTCAATTTCTACTAAAAAAAAGATGTTGTAGAAATTATTGATATATATTAATAAACTCATAATAAATTTTAGAAGAAATAAAAACTCATTAAGAGAACAATTTGAATCTGTTAACATTTATTTAATTAAGTTAATTTGGTTGTATCTTTGAGCTTTGTGTTCATCTCATGTCAGTTTTTCACATTTTTCAAAGCTTTTCCTAATAGTAAAGAAATCGCCAAACTATTACAAATTTAGTACTAAAAGATAGCTATTTAGACCTAAAATTTAGATATAATCTTTAGAGATCAGTTCATATATTTTACAACGCTCCTCTATGAATGATTTTACTAAATTTATCAAAAACTTTTACTTTAAAAATGTTCACAATTTTCTAGTCTTTTAATAAAAACAAAGTATCTGTTATAATTTTCATCCAAACGGCAACCTAGTAATATAAAAACTGGACGGGGTTGCTTTCCATTTCATATTGCTTTATTAATCGCTTTACTGTATTCAACTTTCTATGCTTTTCATGTATTTTCATATATTTTTGCTATTTTTCTTCGTACGCATATTTTTGGGCTTCCATCTCACTGGAAGTTAAAGTTGCCGTCATCCGAAAATGTAAAAAAAAGAAGAATTTGATTGGATCTAAGAGTTAGAACGTCATCTAATTCTCAAAAAGTAAAAAATTGTTTTTTTTTTTCCTTTTTTTTTCCTTTTTTTTTTTTCTTTCTGCTTTTTTTTTATAGCAATTAAGGTAAGTAAAATAATAATAATAAATACTACATTACAATCAATTAAATAATTGCTCTCTTTTCTTATATATTTTCTTTTCTTACATCTTTTCTTTTCTCTTCCATCTTTTAACTGATCAAGGTAAGCAAAAAAAAAAAAAAAAAATACGGTTCATAAATTCTTTACTAATTGTTCTTCTTTCTATTTTGTATATTTCATGTCAAGTGAAAGTGCCTATCACAGACACTTGACATCACTGATTTGACAGAGCACAGGAGATCAGATAGGCTGTACCTCCTACTCAATTAATTGCGAGCCTTACCTAGCAGTTATTGAGGCTCATCATTGTCCACCAAAGGAGGGGGTAGGCCCATAATACTTTGGTTTTATGGAATTTGAAACATGGTTTCTCGTTTATAAGGGAATCATATTTCAAACTCCGCTTTTTTGAAAAAACAGGGGAAAACCCTGTTTTTTTGTTTTTTTGTTTTTGTGGTGTTTATAGCCGTTTTAGCTAATAAAAATCGTTAATTTTTTCAACTCAATCTGTTCTAAAGGCCCATATTTAATTACGAAAATTACGAAAATTATCCTTAAAGACAAATGTTTAAATATATTTTCGTATTCCAAATAATAAAATTACATATTCACTACGGCGCAAGGTTGATTTAATTTATGGACATTACCCATTAATCATTATAGTAGATCCAATTGGATAAGGCTTTTTTAATATATTTGATGTCTTTTTCTAAAGTAATTATCATTCTTATCCTGTGTCTTTAATATTTGATCTCTAATCGCTGGAACAATAATTCTGAATTATTCTTAAAGTTTATAAATAAAAATACAATTTAAAAAGACAATAATGTATCAGCTTTTCCAACTGTATATAAAAACTAAAAGAAGTCTGAAGTTTATTAAGATATAAAAGTATGGGTCTTTTATATCAGTTCATTATTTACTACTGAGAATATAACTATAGAACCAATAGAACCCATAGATCAATATGATAAGTATTTATCCATATTGATTTAACAAATCAGGAAAACAATATGTTGAGTGCTTTTTCTAGTTGACATGTTTCAAGTTTAGTATTTGTCTTGTTCTTGTTTAATTTGTTGATGGAAGGTCCGTGCCTGGAGATCTAATTATATTAATAGCGCCGCCTATTAATATTGAGTTTGACATGAGTTAATTGAGCTACTGAGCCACATGGAAAAGTAGAATATCCGTAGTTAATACTTCTTTCTGAAGTATTGGTTATACTATGGATTTGCCCGAGCCACAATCATACTGTGAGGGGAAAAACTATACCAATGTTTTGCAAAATTGTGTGTTTTCACCTGCTTTGCTGCTTGTGCTAGGAATATAGATTAGTAGCTTATATCAGTTAGTACAGTAAGTAAAGAGATTTCAAACAATGTATTGAATTTCATTAAATAGTAGGTATAACTACTAGATACAGAGGTTTAAAGATGAAATATAAGATTCTATTAAATATATAGAAAACAGCTTAAAAACGAGTAGGTCCTCCACCAGACCTGATCACCACATCACCACCTTAATACGAGCTGGCATGCTGTCTATATACTTTAGACAGTCATTTTTTGTAAATTTGTACCATTCACTGGTAATGCGGGCCACCAGTTCTTCTTTGGTAGTGGGTCTGGTTGGGTATGTGTTAAGCCTACGCTTTAACTGGTACCAGACGTGTTCAATTGGGTTCAAATCTGGGCTCTGAGCTGGCCAATCCCTAATTGTTTCAAATATAAAACCGTTGGCACTAAACCAGTCTTGTGTGATTCCAGAAGTGTGCGGCGAGGCATTATCTTGCTGGAAACGGATGACATTACGATCCATGTCGTAATACTCCAAGGTGTGCAGGGGAGAAGTCTGCAAGATATCAACATAAACAGTTGAATCTACCGAGCCGTCCATCACTGTAGTACCGTAGCCGAGGCCATTCGCTGTTATACAATCCCAGAAAAGGACACTTCCACCATCTCCCTCCACGTGAGGTTCCGTCTGATAAGGCTGCAAGATATCACCGCCATCTGACCAATAATAAGAATTACCATCTGAGCCCCACAAATTGACTCCGGTTTCGTCAGAAAACACCCATTGCCTCCACTGGTTTACCGTAAGATACTGGTGTTTTTTGGCCCATGCCAGCCGAAGAGGCTTGTTTTTTTTGCTGATAAAGTTAGTCTTAATTTTTCTCCTTGGTTTGAAGCCCATTCTCTTAAGTAATTTGCGAACCCCAGACAAAGACATATCAATTTCAATTGATCTTAAATACTCTTGAACAGCCTTGGGACCATCTTGTGTACCATTTCGAAGCATTCTTGCAATGTATTGTTGAGTTGATACACTGAAAAATGATGGTCTTCCGCCAGCTGGTAAAGTTGCACTGGACAAAAACTTCTTCTTGTAACGAGTGAGAGTAGATAATGAGACAGATGGATAACGTTTTCTAATAACAGAAAAGGGGGTATTCTGAAGCAATAAAGATTTTATTGAATTTTGAAGCTCAACAGGAAGTGGGCGAACCATGGTGTAAGAAGGTCTGAAAAAAGTAAAGTAGTGAAAAAATAGGAGGCAACCAGAGAAAAGGGTAGGGTTTTTATAAGTTTTTTGTTTGCTCCGGATACTGCAAAAGCACAGCATTTCTCATGCTAATATTAAAAAATTTCTGACATTCCTACGAAGAATGAAGGCATGGAATGTTTATGCATTCCTTTACTTTCACTTTTCTCAATATTTGCATTCCCCTCTTTCCTTCTATGGTATTCTACGTATACTCACTCTACAAAAGTGTAGTCTATATTATTTGAAAGCCCTTTATGCCATCTTTACAAAGAATTGTAGCATAAATTTGTAAAATAAAAACTCAAGAAGTATTATCAGTAAAATCCTAATTTTGCAAAACACTGGTATAGTTTTTCCCCTCACTGTAGTATCCTGACTATCAGGTTAGGATGTAGATTTGTAGAAGGTGACATGGAATACAACAAATTCTATAAATTAAATCAAAGGGCTTCTTTTTAAAGGCATCCACATCGATTTTTCTTTCTTGTAGTATTGGTTTATTTCCTTGATAATCCTTAAATTTATTAGATGATTTCTAAAACATTACTATGAATAGTATCATTCCATGCAGTCTCGATCTACAGTATGTTCATTTAAACTTAATGCAGTTCCATTAAGGTACAAATTCCAATCTTTACTACGAACTTCTAACATCTTTGTAATTATTGCTTTTGCAGATTTTACTGCAGCTTCACAGCAACTATTACCTTGAGATGTAAATATTAAGCTTGTTCTATTCTCAACCTCAGCATACTTAAGTATCTTTTCAAGTAATCTATTATGAAATTTAGCACCTCGATCATGACCAACAATACGTAGATTGCTGAACAATGAAACGACCGATATCAATACCTTTGCAACAGTAGTAGCTGGTTTATCAAAAATTGCACGTAAAATATTAAATCTCGAGAACAGAACCAACACTACTAAATATAAAACTGTTTTCCCTTGGTTTAGTGCAATCAAATCCACCTACTGTAGATCAAATACACAACATGATTCATTATCCTTTCAAGAGCTCCTTGCTTTAGCGGATGGTAGACATGCTTAGCTAAATTGAACTGTCTGAATTTATGGCAAACTGATATATATTTCGTAATATCTTCTCTTAAACCTTTCCAATGCATATTCAAATCTTGATGTATACGTTGACCCATTGCATGAATATCAAAATGCCCAAGCAAATGGGTTTTTTGTAATATATTTTGATTGTCTTCTTCGCCTGCAGGCGTTTCATAAATATCTAACATCTAAATGGCTAATGCAGGATTAATAACTCTTTGTTGTTACTCCTCAATTTATATTTGTATACGCCGTCAATTTAGCGATTTTAAAAAAATCAGAGATTTCCTTCGGAATGATTATTACTTTTGGTGATTTGCAGCTAACAGAAGTGTCACATAAAATAAGCTTATCATGTACTTCTTTAAGCTTATCTTTCTCCGTATTCACAACATGTAATTTCCTCTTTATTTTTCTTTTTTTCTACAACACTGTCTATTGTATGCTTTCTCTTCCTTCTAACTTTTGTAATCAATATCTTTAATTAAATTCTTTTTATCAACATAATTTTTAATGAAACGCTTTTTACCACCACTCTTTACCGGCATATTGTATGGCCCGACAAGACACAATAGGATGCTAGCCAAGATATTTTTAGAACCGCTACAAAAGGTAATATCAAAATACATTTCAAAAAGCTCAAATGTGGCAGATGTTGTATTCCACCAAGTATCATACCTTATCGCCTTCTATAACCAATCAATAGATTATACAATCCATTGATTACTATTTAGAATATGAAAGAACAAGTCTAGAATCGGATATAAGAAACGCCTAGTTTATTATTTCTCAATCAATTAACCGAAAGGCTCGGACCACTCAAATCATGACACCATACTCTTTAACCTCAGCGGTTAATCATTCAAGTAGCTGTCAAGATATATCAAATCACAATCCAGGCACAACAAGCGTAGCATTGAAATAAGGCAATTCACAAGCTCTACAATCACGGCTTAATTATGATTGATTAACATCAATCCATAAATTACTCTCAAACAGATCTAATAGTTCAATACCGCTCTTAATTGTATCTCAGGAACTCAACACTAAATCATTATAAAAAGCAATACTTTTATATCTAAATAAACCTTATCTTGTTTTTACTGTACAGTTGAAGAACTGATTAATTACACATTACACATTCTCTTTTATTGTACTCTTTTTTAAATATATTATCGCAAATCCGATCTTATATAACAGCAGAAGTGCTTTATTTTGTCTGTAAAGCAACAAATGACTAATGTAAGGCAAACGTTTATAATGTTTAGTAATATTATATCATTTACTAATTGTCATAAAATGTAAATAACACAAAGCTCGTATCTTTCGTACGAGCTTTTTGAAAAGTAGTCAAAAGCTCGTCTTCCTCAAATGAGCTTTTTTGAAAACTCGGCTCAACTCGTCTTTAATGGTTACTTGTTTGGAACTTCTCCATCTTTGCTTTGATGGGCTTAAATTGCGTGCAATAAAAACAAGATGCTTTATTTTGTTGCCAATAGCTTGATACATTGCATCGCCAATTGCATAAGCAGAACTATCTGTTACAACTCAGATTGAATAATCTATGTTAGACACGCTCAACAACACTGCTGAGCTGATTAATAACTCTTGCAATTGCTTCATTAATTTAGTATGTTCTGGTGTCCATATCTTAGTAATATCAGGCGCGTTTCTCAATTTATCTAGTGGTGCAGTCAACATTGACAAGCGTGGCAAATTAGAACAAAAAAACTAACTAATCCTAAACGCGAACTCAATTCACGGCTACTTTTCACAGTAGACTCCCAATCTAAGAAATTTGAAACCTTTTGAGAATCCAATGCTAAACCTTTGAATTACGGAGTTTAAATTACCAAGATCCGTTTTAAGCGCGCTTTATATTAAAGTATCAAGAAAATTGCCACGAAATTTAATTTTCAATCGATAACTTTTGCAATTTTCAAGCAATCTCAAAGAGTAATATTTTAAAACAGATATATGAAGGAGAAAAACAAATCTAGCAAAAATTCCAATTAAGCTTATACAATATTTATAAATTTATTTTCATTAAAAGCGTACAAAAACGCAACTTCAATGGACTATAACTCGAGATAACAACCGTCTAAGCATATAGTTTATAAGCCAAAAATGGTTCTTTCATTTAGTTTTATTATATTTTACCATAAAACCTACCTCGAAAAAACATGAATTTTTCCCTTGTATACCCTCGTTCAGAATTTAGGTTTTTCGAAGAAAGCTAATAACTCTATGAAAAATAGAGCTAGAGTGACAAACAATGCCTCTAATAATAGGTATTTTTTTGCTCTACCTTTTTGTAATGTTAACTTTAAAATTTTATTAGAAAAGTGTTTTTAAAATTACTTAAAACCGATTTTTATGTTTTTGCTTTTTTTGCAAAATGTTTGGTGATAAAAGTTTTCAGTAAATATATCATTAGATATAAAATTAAATTTCATGTCGAGGTTGTTTAGTACAGTTAGCCAAGTTACTATATGTTTTTGATGCCAATTTTGCATTTTAAAAATTTAGGATTATTTTTTGCCAATTTTTTCATCTTCAAGAAGTTTTGTTTTCAAGTACCGCTACTCCTGGGATCTATGAATATTAGGAGAAAATTCGTGGAAACTATTATTTTTTTTTGCACTGCAACGGTATGTAGGGGAAGTTTAAATCAAAAAAATATAGTAGTTACCAATGGAACAACTCATTGTAAATTGAAACAAGGTAGTAAAATAGTTTTTCAATTTAAATGCTTCAATTGAATTTGATGTATCAGAATTAAAGGAGCTACCACCGGATTACTAGTTCAAAACATTTGTCAAGCCATAATGTTTGACATGCAAATCATATAATGCTGTATTTCATGCGTTTATCATCATACTATGATGGAACCAGAGAAGCATAATTCTATTATTGTATTCACACAATATCCACATGTTTATTCTAATTATATTATCATCATTTACATTTAATACACTTATCTAATTAGTATATAAACCCTCTCTATAAGCTCATTATTATAATAAAACGGCACTTTTGCATTTGAATATTTTATACGTTTACCTTTCGATAAATCAAATAATATGCTATTATATATCAGAAAAGCGTCGTCATTTAATATTTTCAAACATGTACTTTTGTGGGTATAATGGTATAATGCATCATGCCTCTATCAAAAATTTCAGTTACTTTAATCACAGTACTGCGGATAAGAGCTAAAAATGTTGTATTCATATTCCAATTTCCAATATTGAAAAAAATGACACAAGAAAGGGTTTGATGCTGTTTATTTAATTGGTTAAAACTTACTTGCCATTTCGCGAACTTTACACTGCTAGTATTATGAATGTTAGAATTTTTGAAATGTAATAAGTATAACTGCAAATATTATCGTAATATGTATATTTTGCTTTAATTCGGTGTATTTTGGTCTTAGAAATTTAGAGGATTGGAGGACATGCCAGTGATTAAAAATAAGTGTATTTCCAATTTTGAACATTATACAATGCGGTTAAAATAATTTTTGAGCAGTAGTAATAAATAATGGTAGTACTTAATGCTAATAAATAGTAATACAGTACTAATTTGTGATTTATTTGCTATTGTATACACAGAAATCTACGTATATGTTCAAAAATATACTGAAACAGAAAAGTTGTATTGACAAAAGACCGTTGATAAGCTATTTTTGGTTAAAGTTTCTCATAAGTATTGGGATAAAGTAAAAAAAAAAAAAAAAAAAAAGACTTTTCGGCGGCCATGCTCACTTCTACATCAAAGTTTAGTAATTTTGAGCTATGTTTATATCATCCAGTATATATTTGATGCATAATATACTCTAAGAAAAACGGACATATGCATGGTTGATTACATTTGAAGACATAATTATTAAATATTATCCAATAAGGATATGATATTGCTCATTGAATGCAGTAATCTTTCAGCTTGTGTGATAATCAGCACACATAGCCGGCCCATTATGTATTCTGTTATCTTGATAAAAAAAAAAAAAACTGAAAAGCTCAAAATCTGTTTTACCATATGTACGTTATAATTTTAATGTTTCGCTTTCATTTGAGAAGCGATGAATTTTTTCGTATCAAAACATTTCATCAAAACAAATTGTTTTAACGAAGCAAATCAATAGAGAATATGATCAGCGATAAAAGATTACGAATAGATAATACATTCGCATGCAATATATAATGGCTAGTGTAACATATCGCCATATTTGTGGATTCGTATCTTGAATAAAAAGTTACGACTGCTTTGAAAGAGGCATTTTTAGCTTGTGGAAAGGGGTTGGGGGTTGGGGGAGAGGGGGGGGGGGAAGGGCCAATTGTATTTTTTTTTTGAGATTATCGCAATCGATCTAATTTTATCTAATTTTCACACTTTTTCGTCATGCAGTTTATTTCAAACTACCATTTGCTATTACAAGAATATATAAAAGACCAAACAGTGAGAAATCTCGAACACAATTGCGTTATTATCATACATATTTCCCTCATTATTGAACATACCTAACATGGGATACTTCAGAGTGCAAGGTCTTAGATTTGTCTAAATATGATAGACCCGCCAATTTTAACTTCGTGACCGCAAGTAGTGATAGTAACATCAAATTTGAGTTAAAATGACTCAGAATTTTTCATAATTTCCCTCTCTCTTCTCTTTTTCTTTGCCCAATTGAAGGCCAAATATCAAATTCAAACGATATGGATACTCAACAAGTAACTTCAGCGCCTACATTATTGGGAAATAATGAGACCTCATTATTCAATAAGCCTCAACAACAACAAAATGAGAAATCTAATCTTCGTCATCAACTTGATGATCTTTTATTTGGATCGGTAAACGTTGAAATGTATTGTTTCAGGAATGCTGGATTTCTTGCTAACATATAAGAAATTAGGTTGCTGGCATGATTGGTAAATTTGTTGAGTATCCCTTTGATACCATCAAAGTAAGACTTCAGACTCAACCTTTGGATCATCCTTATTTCTCTGGCCCCTGGGATTGCTTTAAAACAACATTAAAGCAGGAAGGTTTGAAAGGCTTATTCACTGTAAGTTTTTAATTTAATTTACCAAAAAAAAAAAAAAGTATTGAATGTCCATATTGATATGTTTTGAATACAGGGTATGTCTTCTCCTTTAGTGGGGTCCATGGTAGAAAATGCAGCCTTATTTGTTGGATATCGACAAGTCCAAAGAGTTATTAGAGATTATTCTGCTACTAGCGAAGAACGTGAAAGATATTTGGGTGTTCCTGAAGATGAATTACCGTCATTATCTATAAACCAATTGGTATTAGCGGGCGGAGCATCTGGAGCCATTGCATCTCTTATTTTAACACCTGTTGAATTGATTAAATGCAAATTACAAGTGCAATTAGGTAGCCATGCTGTTACTCATGGTGTGCATTTTACTGGCCCCTTTCATGTCATTCGTCATGTTATGCAAACTCATGGGCTCAGTGGATTTTATAGAGGATTTGTTGCAACCCTTTTGAGAGAAGCCGGTGGTGGAGCCTTTTGGTTTGGTACCTATGAATATACCTGCGCCCAGTTTATTAAATATAGAGAATCAAAGACTGGAGAGAAGGTGCTTAAAAAGGATTTGTCTCCATATGAATTGATGTTGGGTGGTGCATTAGGTGGTATGGCCTATAATGCCTCTTTGTTTCCTGTTGATGTGATAAAATCTCAAATGCAAACTGATGAGCAACTAATAGTGTCAAACGTTGGCCAGCGCTCTTTTTATCAAACTGCCAAGGAGCTCTATTCAGTGGGCGGCTATAAAGCTTTTTATAGAGGATGTGGTATCACTGTTGCTCGTAGTGCGCCAACCTCAGCGATTATCTTTTTAACTTATGTAAGCTGATTTTGTACAGATATTATTTATCGATTATATTGTATTAATTCTATATTTATAGGAATTACTTTCTCGCCATTTCGGTTAGAATATAAAAAATACCCCAGTTACTAGTTTTTGTCGCAATTTTTTTTTTCTTTTTTAATTATTTACATGTATAAATTTTTTTTTATCTATTACTTGCCGAATTAGGAAGTTCAAATATTCAAAAGCCATCAAAATTTCCTCGTTTCAGAGAATTTTTCTATTTGCTAAGAAACATTTGAACCAACAAAATAACATTTAAGCGTAATTCCTGACATATAGTTTACACTATCGTATTTTTTTTTCTAGAGAAAAAAAGATCTTTCATAACTGCGCTCGGTGCTTTTTTTTTTTTTTTTTTTTTTTTTTTCTTTTTTTTTTTTGAATATATGAATTTCATACAGCGATCTCGAAATCTGATATTCAGGCACTTCGTGCCCCTAATTTTTTTTTCTAAAAAAAATTACTTAGAAGTGTATTACATACTAATAGTTGTATATCAGAATCGCACTAGATAATATTTTTTGTTGGACATGTGAAAAAATCCTTTAAAGCAGTGCCATAGTACAATAAAATATGCTTGACCACAATCGTTTATTATATGGGGAGAAAGGGTTATTTAATAAAAGTACTAATAAATTAACACAATATTTATTTTCGCGAATATTCTACATATACAGAAATAAAACATATAGCATCAGACTGTTCCTGTTGGTGAAGATCTTGGAAATCAGGCACAATTTTCAGTTAAAACTCAATGAAAATTGATGAAATAACAAATTAAGCAGATTTAGCCATTCAAATATATTCTATTTTTGCACATGGTGATATGCTCACAAAACATGAAAATTAATGCAACTTTAAAACAATGAAACTGAGCTAATTTGTGCTATTTTAATTCAAAGTCAATCTCCATGAAAAGAACAGGATAAAGCATGTAAATATTGGATGTGTTTTTGTTTTATTTTATAAGACATATAGTTAATACACATGTCAATTAGTGTTAAGCATCTGAAATTTATAAAGTAATCAGGTCATAAATTATAGAAATTAAACATCAGGCCGTTTTTTCTATTTTGAACGCACTTTTTGGTAATGATGTATCAAATGTGTCAGAGGTAAAATCGGAGCGAGGACCTTGTGTAATAGTCACGATAAAAAATCATGTAAAACCTGGAAAAAGAACCGAAACACAAAAGGGAATTGAGGTGTTATTTCCCAAGATATCTTGAGTTTCTACTTACTTTTCTTCCTTTTCTTCTTCTTTGTTTACAAAACTTTTCAAAGGTAAATAAAAAGAACTGAGTAAATCTCGGGAAAAATAAAATAGCTTTTTTTAATTATATAATTCTAGAAATTATAATAAATTATGGTCAAAGGACTTTCTCACATCGTCTTCGTTGCTAGTTCAGATGAGCTATTCACTCGTACTGTCGAATTTTATAAAGCTTTTGGATTTAAATCTTTGAATGCTCCTAGTCAAAGTAAAAAAGCTGATAGTGAAAAGAAAGAAACATGGCTCAGAATGTCTGCCGATGAACATGCCATGACATCTGATATTATCATTCGTCTCGTTTTAAGTTTATCTGCTATTCCTCGCGCTAAACCTTCTAATGATCAAGATTGGGGATTAAATGAATCTGCATTAGCTTTATCTGTATTTGATGTCACTGTAAGATTTTTCTTTTTTTTTTTTTTTTTTTTTTTTTGATAGATATAAGAAGGATGGGGAGGGAAGATTTGTTTTTCTAAAAAAAAAAAAATATTATAGGCGGTAAAATCTCAGTTGGACAACCTGGGATGTCCTTATCAAGATAGATCTATTAAATCATTTAGTGGTACCTTCCAATTAATTGAGCTTTACTCCCTGGATCCCTTGAATAACACTGTAGTGTTTGCTAATAAACCTTCTTTCCCAAGTCTTCTTGAGACACCACTTTCTGGACCTGGTTCTTCTGAAGAAGCTGCTAAAAAGATGGGAAAGTCTAGAAAGATTGGTGTACTTACATCAGGCGGTGATGCACCTGGTATGAACTCATGTGTACGTGCTATTGTACGTTATGGTATTTCAAAGGGTTGTGAAGTATATGCTGTTTATGAAGGTTATCAAGGTAATTTAATCGATTGAATGTTCAAAGTATTTTAATTAACAATGAAAAATTAGGTTTGGTTGACAATGGCATTAAAAGAATGGATTGGAAAGATGTTCGTGGTTTCTTGTCAATTGTAAGATCTCTCTGGAAAAAATAATATTGATGTAATTGATAAATTAGATAAGCTAATTGAACTTTACCTAAATTTAGGGTGGTACCAACATTGGTACTGCAAGATGTATGCCATTCAAAACTCGCGAAGGTCGTCTTCAAGCAGCTCAAAATTTAATTAAAAGTGGTGTTGATTCGCTTATTGTTTGTGGCGGCGATGGTTCATTGACAGGTGCTGATGTATTCCGTTCTGAATGGGAGGGTTTAAATGAAGAGCTTTTGAAAAATGGTAGAATTACCCAGGAAGAATCTGAAGCCTATCAGCATTTAACTATTGTTGGTTTGGTTGGTTCTATTGATAATGATATGTCTTCTACTGATATTACCATTGGCGCTGTAACTTCTCTTCATCGTATCTGTGAGGCAGTGGATTCCATTGCTACTACTGCTTTATCTCACTCTCGTGCCTTTGTTGTCGAAGTAATGGGTCGTCATTGTGGTTGGTTAGCTCTTGCTGCTGGTATTGCTACTGGTGCTGATTTTGTCTTCATTCCCGAAAGACCTCCTACTGAAGAAAACTGGCAAGATACTCTGTGCGCTGTTGCTCATCGTCATCGTCAACTCGGAAAGCGTAAGACTGTCGTCATTGTAGCAGAAGGTGCTCTTGATAAGAATTTGAAGCCTATCAAGGCTGATGATATTAAGGATATTTTATGTGAAAAACTTGGCCTTGACACTCGTGTTACAACACTTGGTCATACTCAACGTGGTGGCGCTCCTGCTGCCTTTGATCGTATTTTAGCTACAATTCAGAGTGTTGAGGCTGTTGAAGCTGTCTTGAACTCCACCCCAGAAACACCTTCTCCCATGATTGGTATGAATAACAATCAAGTTACTAGTGGTCCTCTCATGAAGGCAGTTGAACTTACTCATGAAGTTGCAAAATCAATTGGAGAAAAGAACTTTGCTCGTGCCATGGAGCTTCGCGATCCTCAATTCGTTGAGGAATTTGAAGCTTATAATGCCACTACAATTTTGGATGATGATTCTATGTTAGTTCCTGAACATCGTCGTCTAAATGTTGGTATCATTCATGTTGGTGCACCTGCTGGTGGCATGAATGCAGCTACTCGTACAGCTGTTCGTTATGCTCTTAACCGTGGTCATAAGCCTTATGCTATTAACAATGGCTTCCCTGGTTTAGCTCTTGGTAATGTTGAAGAATTAACTTGGATTGGTGTTGATGGTTGGACTTCAAAGGGTGGTTCTGAATTAGGTACCAATCGTGCAGTACCCGGTGAAGCTGTTGATATGGGTATGATTGCTTATCAACTCCAAAAGTTTAACATTCAATCTCTTCTGATCATTGGTGGTTTTGAAGCCTTTGCTTGTGTTATCAATTTAGAAGCTGCTCGTAAGCAATATCCTTCTCTTAATATTCCTATTGCTTTAGTACCTGCTACTGTTTCCAACAATGTTCCAGGTACTGACTACTCTCTTGGTTCTGATACTGCTTTGAATGCTATCGTCGATTCTTGTGATGCTATTGTTCAATCTGCTCGTTCATCTCGTCGTCGTGTATTTGTCGTTGAAGTCCAAGGTGGGCGTTCTGGTTATTTAGCGGTTGAAGCCGGTTTGGCTAGTGGAGCAAGTACCATCTACATCCCTGAGGAAGGTGTTAATCTTTCACGTCTCCAATCTGATTCACGTCACCTCATGGCTATGTACATGGATGATGCTGCTGATAAATCAGAAGGCAGAATCATTTTGCGTAATGAAACCGTTAGTAAAACTTATACTACTGACGTTATTTCTGATATTTTGAAGGATGAAGGACATGCCTTATTCGATTCTCGTACTGCTGTTCTTGGTCATATCCAACAAGGTGTCAACCCTAGTCCCATGGATCGTATCAGAGCTACTCGTCTTGCTAAATGTTGTATTGATTTCTTTGAGGAACATACATCTGCTGCTCTTGAGGATGCTCATAGCAGTAAACAACCAATTCCTATTGAATTATCTAATGCAACTGAATCTGCAGCTGTTGTTGGTGTTTCTGGTGTCAATGTCAGTTATCGTCCTGTTACTGAACTAATCGCTGTAACTGATATGAAGAACCGCAAGCCTTTAGACGAGTGGTGGATGGTTCATCGTCCTCTTGTAGATCTTTTATCTGGTCGTGGTTTGTTTACTCCTCAAGCACAAGCTACCTTGGCTCGGGAGAATAAATAATCCTCTTATATATAATACATCTCTGCATTTTTTGACTCTTTATAATAATATTTCACAATAAAAAAAAATATACATATTTCATCATTATCATTAATATTTTTGGTGAATACATTAAAAATCATTTCCTCATGAATGTTTCTATAGTGTTGTATAATAAAAAAAAATCTTGAACTAAACACGCTAGAGTACCAGTTGATAGAAGAAAATATCTCTATGAAGGTTTGAAGTTTGGTAAAAATTACTTAAAATTGTAAACGAGGCTATTTTTTTTTTTTTTTTTTTTTTAAAAAAAAAGGGAGGTTACCGCATAACTAATAGACAAGTGGTTTAGCTCTGTTATTGAAAATCGTTTTTGATTTACAAGAATACTGACATAAATCAAATGTGCTTAAGGACCATTTAATAAATAGTGGCATATTTTGCGATGCTTAGATGCTGCATTAAAACTTTCTGAAATGAAAAAAGATTCAAAAGGTACCGCAGCTAAACTGAAATAATAAAATTTGCTAATGCAATTACATCCCAAATTTAAGTACACGATATTCTGGATGTCTAGTAGCAGTTCAAGATCAATACTATTCAATTATTGTGGATCTTGTAAAAGATATATATTTCCTTTTAAGCATATTCAATTATCAAATTATAATTTTTCATTACTAACTGGATTTTTGAAGGAATTTCTATTTATGCTTTTTCTGACACCAATCCTATCACATTAGCATGCATGCCATTTTAAAGCTTTTTGCGTTCTGCGTTTCAACGATAACTTTATTCTCGCCAAAACCGAGATCCGGCGTTGTAAAAAAAAAAATACAAATATTTATAGAGCAAATATTTGAATTTTGTTATTTATATTTACAATTAAAAAAAAAAACCCCCCCCCCCCATTTTAAAAACATGACAGTTGCCACAGTTAGAAAGTATGCTATGCTCCGTGGTAAGATAGAAACGTTGGAAGAGTTTTCTTTAAAGAATGATTGGATTCTCTCTGATAAACTTGCAAAAGAAGAAGAAAAAGACTATCCTGAAAATTGCATTTCTGTTTATTACTCTGTCGATTTGGAAAATAAGAAAATTACTGACAAATACTTTATTGCAACTTGGAATCCTAAATATAAAGATACATTCAAGCAAGTTAGTGTAGCTTGGTTAGAAGAATATTTCTCGGTTGAGGAAAATGATTTGAAGCAATTGGATAGCCCAGAGGAAAATATTATAGCTCCAGGGGGAGAGATTTTCACATTAGTTGATACTCAAGGCAATGGTTTGGGTGTTGTTGCTATGATCAATCATGAATCTAGTGCTGAATTGGGTAAGATGGGTGTCAAGAAACAATATAATGGTAGAGGCTTATCCCATCCCTTGATGTATGAAGCTATTTTATGGGCTAAGAATCATCCAAGAAATTATCCCCAGGTTGATATTTACACTGCAGCTCATTTAGGACCTGCTGTTGCTTTATATAAAAAGTACGGATTTGAAATTGTACCTGTAGGAGGCTATAACAAATTTGCTAGAGTTGACTTGGCTATGCGTTTGACATTTTAGACTAAATCCGAGATAACGGAAATACACCCTTAGTTTGTTTATAATAATAATAAAATCATTTGAGCATTTGAAGTACTGTTTTTTTTTTCTGGAATGATCTATTGATTATTCATTGTTTGAAAGGATTAACCTATGATTTTAAGGATGTTCCTGCATTTACAGCTTTCATAAAATGACTCACATTGAGGAGAATGTTACACATGGCATCATTGTAATAGTTGGTTTCATACTGAATACATTGCTTAAAAATCAATTGAACTGTATTTTCACATATATTCATTGTATGTTTATCAAAAATACGGCTCAAATTAGATATATTCAAGTACATTTTTAATAATTTTAGCCTATTTTAAGTGATATTATATCAAAATACCTGTAATTGGTCAATTCATTATGACTTCAAGTGAGCAAAATCCGTCAAACCGGAGCAAACGATTTGGATCGTCTTAATTGTATAAAAAGACATATTTTGCTTGTTTATTTCATAATACAACTTAATTATTAATATAAAATGACAATGAATTTAGCTTATACAGAATATGCACTTGTTAAAGGAAAGATCACAAACTGGGCTGATTTCGTTGAACAGAATCAGTGGGCTGCTATAAAAACCAATAAATTCAGTTCATTACCTATAGCATCAAATTGTGTTTCTGTTTATTATGTGGTTGATGTTGAACAAATGGCTATCATTGATAGACTTTGTATGGTTACTTGGGATCTAAAGTACAAGTCCGAGTTCAAGGAATTAAGTTTGGTGTGGGTAAAGCAATATTTTGAAGTAGAAGAGTTAGATTTAAAGCAATTAGACACACCTGAAGAATCCATTATCCAACCTGGTGGTGAGATTTTCTTCTTGATAGAAAGTTCCGGCAGGGTAGCCGGTGTTGTAGCAACTGTAATCCATCAAGGAGCATGCGAATTGGCAAAAATGACTGTTAGAAAAGAATGTAACGGCAAAGGTTACGCTCATATTCTAATGCGTGAATCTATTAAATGGGCCAAAGACAAAAAATTTCCTTATATAGAGCTATTGTCAAGTGTTAGCTTAGAAAATGCTATCATTCTCTACAAGAAATATGGATTTGAAACTACTCACCTTGGCCCTCATCCTGACTATAAACGCTGTAACATCATTATGCGCTTGACATTTTAGAATACAATATTATTACATACACATTTTCATTATTGTTTATTTAAATAATAAACCCAATATCTTTTTCATATAATACGATTGTTAAAAAAATATGGTCTGCATGAAACTGCCATGTGACACATTATACTGTAATGCTCTACATTTTGGCTTATGCTTTTAGGATACACTAAAGACATACAAACCTTGAAAATGCCCACTTGGGGGGGGTTTATCTGATAACGAAATGATAATCATAATTTTAGAATATTTTATGAAATAAATTGAAGTATTCTTTATTTGGCCTTGCGAAATTTTTCTGTTACTATGCTTGTAGTTTTACTATTTTGATGTATCCTGAAAACTTACTAATTTGGTATTCAATTTTTTCCCACTCAGCCAAAATTCATTATTTGGATCATTGTACTTATGTAGCTTTCAAAAGTTTGTTTCAAGATTTAATATGTACTACAGATTAAATATCCCTCATTAGTAATATGCACTCATATAAGGAGCAAGTATATATACATGAGTATTGAAACAAACAGACAACCTAAATATTATAATCAAGTCAATAATTTATGCTTTGACATCAATATATACATAGACTTATTTTACTTTTTTTTTCTTTTTTTTTTATGGCTATCATTGTAGAAGATATACTTTTATTTGGTATCAGCAAGTTTAGGAAAATGAATGTGAAAGTCGCACATGCAGATACGATAATGATTGTTTGTGTTTCTAATTCATAACGCCCTTTAAAACGCCCTTGTAAAACATTGGTGCCGTTTAATTATACACGTTTAAAGAAATATTCCGACATGAAAAAAATAGAAATCACAATATTTGTAAATTGAGTAAAATTACATTTACATATAGTTATAGTCCTGAATTTTTTATTTTTGTTATCCAAGCATAATTAAGTCTAAATCTAAGTCTTTTTATGCGGTGGTTTCACAAAATTAGCCTAAAATTAGCAATTGAAAAAGCGCATATCTCAACATTTTGACATCCCTTGATGCTCAAAATCATATCAAATGTTCTCTCTCATTCAGGGGGTACTTTCTGTAGCATTAGAAGAAAAATTCAAATCATCAGTTTTATTGTTATCTTTCCATGAGATATACCTCATGGAAAATGGCAATTTGGACAAAATTCAAATTTTCTGCTCAAAAACGGAGCTTTTTATTAGGGTACATATTGGCAAAAAATGACCGTGAAAGTCAAATCCCTCTTTTAAAATTATACATTTGAAGATTGGCTATCGAAATTTTTGATATTTTGGAGAAAACCCGAATTTATTAGTATTCAAGTTTTCTCTACATTTTATTAGAAATTTTCTTTTGCTTCTAGCATTATCAGATAGATAATAAAAAGCCTTACAATTTTCAATTATTTTACTATCTGTATTCTCTTAATAATTTCTGGAGATATGCGTAAAAATAAATAACTTTTTTACGAAATTGGCGATTCTAAACAAATTTGAGCGATTACTCCATCTCAACCAAAATTTTATTCAAATGCCGCTATATATTCCAAGCGCTTTGAAAAATTGTGTTTTTGCATTTTTCAGTGCATTAAATCTATTAAAGCTTTTAAACCGCATTGATATTATATGATTAAATTAACAATTTTTTTGTTTTGCTTTTTTTTTAGAAATTATCTTTATTGTTTCAAAGTTCACAAATAACAAGATTTGTTGAATATCTATTTACCCTTTTAAAGAGCGAGATGAATGGCGGCATACCCCTGAGAATTCTTATGCACACATCCCAAGCTCAATATAGAGATACAATCAAGTAGCCGCGCAATGCTGGAATCCAGAGTTACCTAATTCAAGCATATAATAGATGTGCATACAATGCGAATTTTATATTAAACTAATTGGTATTTCTCAAGAAACTGTAAGCAAAAGCTCCATCTTCATCGGTGTATTAAATGGATTTCAAGAGTTTATGTCTAAATTTGAATTACTCTATGCCATAATCCGCAGCATTCATCACCGATAGACCTTTTAATATTCGCGAATTTATTACAAAAAAATTCAAAACAGCTGGATCAAGCCAAGACCAGCGAATTTTGATGCTCATTGGGTTAATATTTGAAAACTATTTAAAAGTTTCGAAAACAAAAGGAAAACAAAAACACTGCATTGATGTTATAGTATTTGGACATGGATTTCGGGGGGGAAATACAACTTTAAAATTGGATCATGCTAGAAATTTAATAACTATTGGTGAAAAGATACATGAAAAAGAGTAATTTTTTTAAACCAATAGTTGGTATGATTATAAAAGAAAAAAGTTGAATAATAGAAAGACATTGAGTAGGGAAATAAGATGAGAAAGTCGTGGAGAAGGAACAAATGCTACTACTAGTTATACGTAGTATACATATGCGTGTGATCTCAATAAGTAAATAAATAAAGGCTGTAGATTAATTGAATCTGTCAGAAACGTTTTTGAGAAGCCTGTTATTGTTTTACTTGACAAAAATATATGCCAAATAATGTTAATACTTTAAATGCTTTGTATATTATGTATCACTCTTGATCTAGTGTCTAACAAATGCATAAATTTCCTGATAAAAGTACAATAATTTAATTCAAAAAATGCAAAAAATCAAGCTACGAGAATTTTGTCCTAGCCATAAAGCTGATGTGTTTTACTGAGGGTATTTTACAATATGTGAAAAAAAAAGCGTATCAAATTTTTGTTTCGTTTCAATTCCAATAAATTTATAGGCTAAAATCACCAAAAGAAAAGTCTGCTCGGTTTCTCCCAGCAGTTTGTGATGAGGACAAAAATACCTCATATTACAGTACAATTAGTTTTAATAGTATTTATTTTGCAAGTCTTTTTTTTTTATCATACACATGTCTCTTATTTGATGTTTTTAATTTATTTTTCTTATGTTTAATAAAATAAATATTTATCTAAAAAAAAAAAAAAAAAAAGAGAAAATTGAAGAAATTATTAAATGCAATTTTTTTTTCTTAAAAATCAAACATTTTTTATAGAGATAAGTTATAATACAAAATGGTTGTATAGACCCTATTCTTTATTTTCAAGCACTGTATTGAGTATTATCTATTTGAAAAATAGACTTTTGTGTAAAAAACAGACTTTATGTTTTTTTACATAGAACATTTTGTAGAAGCATTCGATTCGTATAGAGTTAAAATCATCAGATAAAATATGAAGATATATATCAAAACTTAGAATCTCAAAACTTTTTCCATGCCGGATTGTCGAAACGCGGATTTTGGACGTCAATTTTTTTTTTTTAAAAAAAATGAATTATTTCAAAGCTATAGAGTTCAGGGTCTGCTACAATCAAAAAATAGCTACAGCTATTTTTTTATGAATTTTGATCCTTTTAAAGGTATTAAAGTAATTATTACACATCCAAAGCAGAAGGCTTTTTAAATTGGGAAACTTTTAAATATTTTACAGTATCTGTTGAATCATTTTTTAGTGTTTATTTTAGTATTGATTATTGAGAATATTGCACGCTCTAATTTTGAATTTCTAACGCTTCTTAACAGACATTTTACTACAATATATTTAAAGCGACTAATACTGATGACATATTTATGCGATTTAATATTTGTTGTTAAACTGCATCCGCCTAATGTATGTAGGGTGACACACACTCTACTAACTAAGTGATACAAAATAAAGTTTTTTTTTTTTTTTTTTTTTTTTTTTTTACATCCTTAATAGTTGCTAATTTTGAGGTTGAACGGCATTAATTTTAAATCTTTTTTACCCGCGATGGTGAGATATTTAGATACTTACATGCGATATGACTCATAAAATTTAAAAATATTGCATGGGAATTAATTTGAATAACATCAATATATTAATCTAAATATTAATGAAGATATTTTTTCGGCTGAATCTGACTTATTGTTTTATACGCGTTAATTTAGATAACAAATAAGCCTAATTAAAAGGCAATTTTTTATTGAATATAGTAAATGACAATGGGCTAACTTCCGTGCGCTGCTATTATGCAGAAAATCACGTTCGAAGGGTATAATCTCAGCGAGGATCATAAATAATCCAAGCACCCCTAGTTTATTGCCGATCGTTATCATTAGAAGAAAAGAAGGAACCATTTTTCAAGTATAACAATCAACACCAAACCTATAAAAAAAAATTAATAACAACTGAAGTTCGCCTTGTCTATTTTTCGAGAGAATTAGGCGTTAAGAGCAGCCTTTTCCTCTTCGGCTTGTCTCTTGAGAGAAGCACGAGCGGCATAAGCTGCTTTTTGACCAGAGATCAACATGGCACCAAAAGTAGGACCCTACATTGGAAATATTCAGTTAAATCTACAAAAAAAAATTATAATATAAAATTATACCATTCTAGGTGCTCCATCGAGCTCAGCGAGTTCCATACCCTGAATTTATATTAATTAAAATGTCATTCAAGATTACATTGATATACTTACAGTAACAACCATGCCAGGAACAACTTCACGAGTATATCTAACGATATCATCTTCAGCAGCATTCATATCAAGAGAGAGCATTCCTTTGTTTCCTTCAATTAAGCCAATAGATTCTAATCTCTTGACACCACTAGCACCCATTGGTCCATCATGACCAGTACCAGAGACAATAACCTTGGCTTCCATGACATTGGGATCCATACATGATTGTGTATTGTGGTTAAGGGTAACAAGAGTCCAATTGGTGACAACACCAGAGACCTTACCATTCTTGACAATAAGATCTTCAACAGCAGTGGCATTGAAAAGCTTGACATTGGGACGCATCAAAAGCTTGGACAAGATAGTAGAAGTAAACAATGCAGCATGTTTAACAACAACATAATTTTCCTTTTCTTCATAAGGAATATCGAGTTCATCAAGGAATTTATCAGCTGGTTTACGGACAACCATGGCAGAAAAGAGTTGACCACCCAACCAACATCCACCACCAGGTGAGACACTTTGTTCAATAATGGCAATCTTCAAACTAGGATCTTTGGATAATTCCCAGGCACAAGAGAGACCAGCACTTCCACATCCAACGATAACAACATCAGATTCAGCGTAATGAAGCATATCATTCATGTAACGAGTAACCATTTCACGACTAACTTGAGATTCACGAATAGGAGCAAACTTATAGTTGTCAAAGTCTTCGTAATTCATTTCAGGCTTATATTCATCACCACCAAGACGGTGACCAGAAGCAGTAAGAGTGGCAGTAGTAGTAGCAGACATTTTTCTTGTTTTTTAAAAAAAAGAGATAGGGATAAAAACAACTTGAATACAAAATTTTGAAGCCTTTTTATAAGCAAAAAAAAAAAAAAAAAAAAAAAAAAAAAAAAAAAAGATGATCAGATTCACTTTGGTTGTACACATGCATTAAACTTTTAAAACTAGATGCTGCCCATCTGTTTTTTTTTCTTTTGTTTAGCAACTTTCGGAACGGAGTTTTCAATTGTTAGGGACCTTGGGAGATATCCGAGATTTCATCACTTTAGTTCATTAAAAGAAATCAGATGTGAGGCAAATTATATACGCGTGGTATGTATAATAATAGGTATCGTGCATTTAGAGTCTTATTTCTTAAAATACCGAATTAGCATAAAATATATCCGACTATTTAAGCTGCGTGTAACATCGCCATTTTTAATCCCTTTTTTCTTATCCATTCTCAATATAACAAAAGAACAAAATGTCTCAACAAGCTCGTATTGATGTAGTGAGTGGTGTCTTTGGTAGACATCCTCGTGATCTTCAATTCCCAAAAAATAGTGCTGGTAAACAACAATCTACTTCCGAAATCTTTGGTTCCAATGTCTTTAGCCTCAAGGAAATGGGTGACAGACTTCCAAAGCCTGTGTTCAAAACTTTCTGTAGCCAGCTTAAAGGTGGCCAGACATTAGACAAGATTACTGCTGATGCTATTGCTCATGCTGCCAAAGTTTGGGCTCTTGAACGTAATGCTACTCATTTTACTCATTGGTTCCAACCTTTGAATGATACTACTGCTGAAAAACATGATTCCTTTTTATCATTAAAAACAACTTTTGCTAATGGCCTTCCAGAGGTAAGAATATATTTGCAAATGAATTAAACGCGAAAATTAATAAACATTTTAGATTACTGCTATGGAAACCTTCTCTGGATCAGAGTTATTACAATCTGAACCAGATGCTTCATCGTTCCCATCTGGTGGTATGCGTACTACCTTTGAGGCTCGTGGTTACACTGTTTGGGATACCAAGAGGTAGGTTGAAAATCATGCAAATGCGGAAATTCAGAAATTCATTAAATCTTGATATAGTCCCATGTTCCTTCAAGAAGGTCCTCACGGTACTATGATCCTTTATATTCCCTCTGTTTTCATTTCATATAATGGTGAGGCTCTTGATGAAAAGTCTGTTCTTTTGAAATCTTCTTCCGTTATTTCTAAGGTTGCATTGGAAATTCTTCATCTTATTGAGCCTGTTGAAGAAGGTAACTTTTAATTTGTTATTTATTCCCTATCTATCATTGTTTGTATGAAGATATGCGGGAAAAATTGACTCATATTACTATTTGAGGTTCAGCGATAAGAATTATATTTTGACATCTATTTTCTCCATTAGATGTTCCTCGTACAAAGGAAATTTTTACTACTCTTGGTACTGAACAAGAATACTTTCTAATCGATAGAGGTTTATATGCTCTTCGTCTTGATCTCAAAACTTGTGGCCGTACTTTAGTTGGTGGTCTTCCTGCTCGTCATCAACAACTTGAAGATCATTACTTTGGTAAAATTCCTACTCGCGTTTTGGCTTGTATGAGCGAAGTTGAGCTCGAATTGGCTAAATTAGGTGTTCCTATTAAGACTCGTCATAATGAAGTTGCTCCATGTCAATTTGAAGCTGCTCCCATCTTTGAGGAAGCTATGCTCGCAGTTGATCACAATTTATTGACCATGGATATCATGCATCGTGTTGCTCACAAATACAAACTCAAATGTCTTTTCCATGAAAAACCTTTTAAGGGTGTCAATGGATCTGGTAAACATTGTAATTGGAGTATGTCTACTGATCGTGGTGACAACCTCTTGAGCCCTTCTTCTTCTCCTGAGACTAATTACCGTTTCTTGCTCTTTTTGGTTGCCGTACTCAAGGGTGTTCTTGATCATGGTGATCTCTTGCGTGCTGGTGTTGCATCTGCCTCCAATGATCATCGTCTTGGCGCTCAAGAAGCTCCTCCAGGTATCATTTCTGTCTTTTTGGGATCCGAGCTCAATGAAGTTTTGAACGCTATTGAAGAAGGTCGTCCTGTCAACAAGACATTGGCCGGTACTGAAACCACTCATATGCGTATTGAAGGTACTACTCTTGATCTCCAGGTTGCTACTTTGCCCAAATTGAGTCGAGATATGACTGATCGTAATCGTACATCTCCTTTTGCTTTTACTGGAAACAAGTTTGAATTCCGTGCTGTTGGTTCCAAGCAATCTCCTTCATTCCCCGTTACTATTCTTAACTCTGCTGTTGCTTCTGCTCTCTTGGAAATCAAGGATGATCTCAAAAAGCAAATGGGTAGCAAAGCTGTTGCATCTGATAAGGATATGTTGGCTGTTATTCGCAAGTATATTCCTCTAACCAAGAAAGTTCGCTTTGAAGGCGATAATTATACTGAAGAATGGGTTCAAGAGGCTGCTAAACGTGGTCTTCCCAACATTGTCAAGAGTCCTGAAGCTTTCAAGCGCATCTTGAGCCCCAAGAATACTGAAATGCTTACTAGACTTGGTGTTTTCACTCAAGCCGAATTGGAATCTCGTTATCATATTCTTGCTGAAAAGTACACTAAAGAGATCATCATTGAAGCTCAAACTCTTTGGGTTCTCTTGATTCAACATGTTCTTCCTGCTGCTTTCAGTTATCGTCGTGAAATTTCAGAATCTGCATCATTCTTGAAGCAAATTAGCTCTGATGCTGCCCCTGAATTGAAGTGGTTAGCTCAATTAGCTCCTATTACTACTGCTCTTCAAGAATCTTCAGATGAATTAGATGCATTATTGGCTGAGCAACAACCCATTGAAGACTCTGAAGTTGCTGCTGAGCATGCTTGTACCAAGATCTCTCCTGCCATTGAAAAGGCTCGTAGTTTGACCGATCAATTGGAGAAACTTGTTGCTGACAAGTACTGGCCATTACCCAAGTATCATGAGCTATTTTCTACTCTTTAAATTTATCATCAAATTTCATTTCTATTTGCTTTCCTATCATCATCTTTTATCGCTCTTTTTTTTATATATTCAAATTGAACAATTATGTTGTAATAAAACTAATATCATTCAAATGCTTTTCATTTCAATTAATAAGTTCATTTGCATTTAATATTTTACCTATTGTAAAAGCGGGTAGCTGCTTCTGGCGTAGTCTGTATACCATTTTAGTTTAAGCATTATTTTTCTTTGAACAGAAACATTTATCAATAAAACCACTTCATCTTGATAAAGATAGTGTATAAGATACTATCTGTATATATGAAGAGTAAACTACGGAGATAAGGATTTAGTTAAGAAGGTTTTTTAATGGACGAACATTTTTTTAATAATAAGAAATTGCTTTTTGTATTATTTCTTATTGTAAACGCTAAACAGTTACACTGCATAATTTTCATTCAATTAGATTAGTTAACTAATTATTTAAAAAAAATCGAATATATATTCACTTTATCAAACTACATTTTGTTTGGTATTGTTATACTCTGTAATCGACGAACTACATTGACTAACTGCAATGCTGAGAAAAACACTACACCTAAAAAGTTAAAAGAGCTTTTTATTCTTACATTTATTTGCAAGTACTTGCTCAAGCAAATTAGTAGAGTGCCCTCTTTTCTATGATTAACTTCATATTAAACGCTTTTTAGGATATACTTTTGGCATTATTAAATAGATAAATTGGTCGAATCATACTGCCTATTCTTGGATTTATCTTGCATCTCACAATAGATTCAAAAGCAAGTAAAATTCACTGCTCTTCCTTTAAAAACTGGGTCTCACTTTCATTCCCACCCAATTGTTTTTTTTTTACTAATACTACTATGAAAAAATTATACAGTAATGTACCTGAGATGTTAAGCTTTGCTTTAAAATTAAGTATCCAAAAATATCCTATTTTTTACAGGTGATATAACTATTTTAGTGCTAATGTTTCAGATTTTACCGTTAATTCACTGCAAAAAATAAAAAACTTTGAGCCTTCATATTTCTACGGAGAATTAACACTAGGCAGAAAATCATAGTTCACATATAATTCGCCCAGGTGAATTGTTAGTGAATTATTTTGAAGTGTTTATATAGGGATTACATTCAAGAAGATATTACACTTAATATCAGTGTCCAATTAAGGTATGAAATAGTCTATTTGTGAAGGCGAACAAATTAAGTATATATCAAATTGGCAAATCACTAGGCAGAAAATCATAATTCACATACAATTCACCTAGGTGAATTGTATGTGAATTATTTTGAAGTTTTTATTTCGGGATTACATTCAAGAAGATATCGCGTTCAATATCAGTACCCAGTTAAAATATGGAATGGCCTATTTCCGAAGGCGAACGAATCAATAAATATCAATATCAGTGAATTATTTGTAAATTATTTGTGAATTATTTGTGAATTATTGCTGACTTATTGCTGGCTTATTGCTGGCTTATATGTAAACTAAACTCCACACTGTTATGCACACTTTACATTATAAATGCTTTTCAATAATTTGACTAGCACTAGGCAGAAAATCGTAATTCACATATAATATATAATTCACCCAGGTGAATTGTTAGTGAATTATTTTGAAGTG
>JAEPRC010000356.1:2022-43242 GCA_016758945.1 Mucor plumbeus
ATACATCCTTTGGATGTATTTATACACACTCATTATTATAACTATTACGAGGGTTTTACTATCTAAGAATATGATGTAGATCAATACAGATGCATTGATCTACTATAACACCAATTATAGACTGAGACCTTGGATGTGAGACCTATGATGTATCTTGACATAATACAATTCACCTGGATGAATTGTATGTGAATTATGATTTTTTGCCTAATGTCCTGTATGCTCTCAGGGCGCATGGTTTTTCTTAAATGAAAGCATCTCAGATATTGACTGAAAAGTCAATTATTAATGAAAAGTTAGAAAGCAGTATTTTCGAATATCAGTTTCTTTTACTTGGTTAATTACATAATTACAAGCTTTTTTAGTATGAAGCATCATTATATTTACGTCAAATATTTTGAAAGATATGCATATTCAAAATTTCCAAATTTTTGAAGCTTTAAATTTTATATGACCACAAACACATTAATATTCTGTAAAAAAGAACATCTATTTGTAATTTACTTAAATTCGATGTTCAAATATTTCGCGATACACTACTATAATATTTCGGCGAATACACCTGAAAATTGGATTAAAAATTGAATACAAAAATGCTGTCCATATTATCACGTACAGTATAAATTACTAATACAAACAGATGTAGCTGTCTATTGGGAGAATAAACAGCACATGCATGCTTAATGCTTAAATTGTCAGTGTAATATTTCTAACCATATACAGTATATGATTAAATTTTTCCCAATATGCCCATGATTTTCTATTAAAACTTTAAGAGGAATGTAGCAATACAGAACATGCCCTACTTAACTGCCATAACCCTGAATCTTAACCAAGGTAACTACACAGAACTGTGGATGCAACATTGCCCAAAACGTCTCTATACTTACATATGTTATAGAACACGATAAAACAAGTAAGTTTTATTATTTGAAAGAGCTAGCATAGCTTAGTTGTTTTCAGAAATATAATGGCTCAAAGTTTTTAATTTTTAGCAGTGAAATACCCGTAAAAATTGGAAACATTAGCAATAGAAAAATTCCAGTAATTACTAGAAATTGGTTATTCCCTGATACGCGTTTTTGGATTGATATTGGACATCTCAGGTACATTGACATATATTCCTATCGCGTTATTTAGTGAAAAAAAGTTGAGTTGAGATAAAACTTTGCACCCAGTTTTTAAGGAAAAAGCAGTGAATTTTATTCATTTTTGAATTTTTCGGGATACAAATCAAATTTAAGAATAGATAGCATATTACTACCGATTAATGTGTATTTACAGCATCTTAGGTATATTCTAAAACACGTTTTGTATAAGGTTAGCTACCGATAGGAGGGTTCACTCCGATTTTGAAGATTGAAAGCTGTGAAAATTTGACCATAAAAATTTAGAGTAGGTCCATACTGTACATAAAAGTTTCAAAATATATTTTAAATTATGGAGTGTAATATTTTCGGAAAGTATTACAAATAAATGAAGTTCTTCAATTATCGAGTATAATACAACCAAGTAAAATACTTATTGGTTAATTTTTTAGTATTATTAGATGTTCCTAAACGAAACAAATTTATTAGATATTTCAGGAAAATATTTGGACAATTTCCAATTGGATTTTGGGCGATTGTAATTTTATATCAAGACAGAGAAAAAATAAAATCTAGAAAAGTGAGAATGCAAATTCATACAAATTGTGAATATTATTCGGACGAATAAGATGTTATTTCTAGATGACAGTTGTTTACTTTAAACATTTATTCTTTATGAATTGGGCTCATGCTCAAAATAATTAACGTTGAAAAAGTACAATGTAATACTATATAAAGAGTGCATTATATATTGAAAAAAAAAATAAAAATATCATAAGAAACAGCAATATCTTCCAATTATTTTTACTATAACAAAGTAAAGAATCATTTCATTCTAACCCTAAACAATTCTTTGAATACTCAATAAATATATTGCATGACTTGTGCTTTCAAACATTCGTATCATGGAGTAATGCAATTTGCCGTTTTTCTTTGTTAATTCTGCTTATCTTACAAGCCAAAGATGGTGCAAATGTTTAAAGCATTTTAGTATTGTATACTCTATATCTCTGGCTTGAATATCAATGCTTTTAAAGAAAATGATGTGAAGCTTATTTACAATGTCGCTGTAACAAACACGGGTTCTTTTTCGGAAGTTTAGATTGTTACAGGCAAGTTCGTTTAGGTAAACTCTTTTGAAATAATACCTGAGACTAATTTAATCTTTTTCGATTTTCCCTCTCATCATCTCTAAATATCATTTTCGTTTCATTCCAATTTCATCCTCATTTTATCTAAATCTCAATTTTCATTATATATAAATTTCATCTTCATTACATACAAGCCTTATCTTCATTCCATCCCAAGTTTTACTTAATTTGTTTGAATTTAAAATAGAAATACTGTAACAAAGGTTTTACCTTTTACTTTTGCATTTTCCAAATTATCCCAATTGGGGTCTTCTTCTATCCTTTATCACGTTTTGATTTGACTAGGGTAATTAAAGCATATCAAAAATGCTACGGGTCCACTGGTCATTTCTTTTATTAACTTTATTATAAATTAAATTATATGTTTAACTGTATACCTAAGAATAAAATAATTTGGAAGTATGCTTCGTTAGCAATTCTATCAGGGAGTGTGGCTCCAAGTAGCAAAAGTTTTTTTTTTTTGTATTAGTGTATCTTTATTGGCTTCTAAGGGAAATTAATTATATGTACTGTATCAAACAGAGTCAAGTTGCTAGAATGATATCCAAGGCTTCGTGTCTATGACACATCGCCAGTGACATTTCCAGAGCATTGTGAACACGGCAACAAGAACTGCCAAAACATCTTTTTCTAACTCAACCGTCTCAAGAGAACAAAAGCTTGTAAGGGCTGTCCAGATGGACAAATTCGAAGGAAGGAAATCCTGCAATGATAATTCTAATTATCAGAAGCCTGTTCGGAATTGTGCTTTTTAAATTGAGTTTTTGAATTTGAAGATTAGTATTTCAGAAGATAATAGAACAATACCGTAAACCAAAACTGCAAATAAAAAGATACTGCAATAAACTATAGCATATAATAATTTTTTTTATTTAGTTTTTGAAGACTAAAATATTCCATTAAAATTACCGCTTCAATTTGTCGCCACTACTGCTGGCAGAAATCTTGATTTACACTAAATTAAGGTTCACAAAGGGGGCCTAAAGATAGTGCGCATACATATTTTGTCGCACTTTAACCTTTTTCTCTCTTTTCTTTGCTATAAACAAAAAAATCAAGTTTATGACAACCTCTATTGACCTAAGTGAGTAAATAATTGACATGTCCCTACAAATTTACTAAAAAAGACATGATATATAAAGCTAAACCTAGATACCCTCAAGACTCCTACTGGGGAAGAATTAGACATTTCATTGACGTTACTGATCCAAGGTATTTGGGCTTTATGCGTATAATAAATTACATTTAATTCAACAAATATTCATTGTAGAACCTTATTTGTCTCATCATCTGAACTCGACAAATGTAAACAAATTTTAGCAAACACATCTCAACATGGCAAGATGGACCCAGAAAAACTTTGGAAAGCAAAGAAAGGTGCGTTTATTATTTCTCACGGGTTTAAAAAACAAAATAGAAAGCTAAGCTTTAAAATAGTGGTGGATTCAACCATTCATCCAGATACTGGTGAAGCAGTATTTTTGCCATTTAGAATGTCTTGTTTTGTACCTACAAACATGGTTTTGGTAGCAGGTATGTTATTGCCTAATCCTAGCGTAAGAAATATTTGGTTGTATTCATGTAGCATTTATGAATCACTATCTCATTCATACGTTTTATTGGCTTAGATCAAAAGCATATTGTTTTGGCAATGGGCCAATCAAAGTGTTAATGTTGCATTTAATTCTGCAAATGCCAACAAGACAACGCCTATGAGCCTCAAGGAAACTAGCAGCAAGTATATATTTATACAATGTATTAATATATGCTAATTATATATCCATAGTTGCTTATGTATCAGCTGTTAGTACTTCATGTGCAATTGCAGTAGGCTTGAATCAATCAGTCCCCAAACTAAATCTATCTCCTACTGTAAAATCGCTCTGTATGAAACTTGTACCTTTCACAGCAGTAGCTGCTGCTGGTACAGTCAATGTCTTTCTAATGAGAGGAAAAGAAATTCGCAATGGTATTGATGTATTTACAGAAAATGGGCAATCTGTGGGTAAATCAAAAGAGGCTGGCTTCTCTGCTGTTTCTCAAGTTGCGATTTCTCGTATTTTAACTAATGCCCCTGTATTGATTTTACCTCCTGTCATGTTGGGTCGTCTTGAGAAGACAAACTTTATCAAACAAAGACCTAAATTGATTGTTCCACTCAATTTTGGTTTAATTGCACTTTCTTTGATGACAGCTTTGCCTGCTGCTATTGCTGTTTTCCCTCAAATTGGTGAATTGCAAACAGTTAATATGGAAAAGGAGTTTCAAGATCTTAAAGATGTAAATGGCAAACCTATCACAAAGTTATATTTCAATAAAGGTTTATAGATTGTAACACAATAAAAGGCGTCGTACATCTTGTGTAATCCTAATAAAACAAAAAACTAAATGCTTTTCCATTTTAAAATATAAATTTACAGACAAAAGATATATAAAACAGTCATGTAAATATGTACAGATATAAAAATATATTGCGAATAAATATGCATATAAAATCTAATGTACATTCATTTAGATGTTTATACACATATAGCACTTATTTATTAGGGTTCAATACCCGAATGCTTGTCTAAGCTCCACGTTGCCATTACACCCCATTTATTTTTATATAATCACAAGGAAATGAGAAAAACTCTAATAAATAAAAAAAATTCCAAAGATCTACCTGATAACCTTTCTTCCTTTCTTGCACATACACCAAATGTTGGCTACTACTGAAAATAACAAAACTACAGCAAATAATGTTTGGGATTCCAAGACGCAAACATTTCATGGTGGTCAGGAACATCGTTTCATCAATAATTTTGTAGAGGATTTCAGTGTTACTACAAACTATCTTGGTACTCCTCGTAAAGCACTTGAAGCAGCTAGAGAAGCCGTAAGTTTTATTATTATTATTATTTATTTATCTAATTGCTGTAAGATGTCTAATTTCAAATAGATGGGCGAAATTCACCATTATCCTGCAGCTAATCAAGAACCAGCAAAATCATATTTAGCTGAATTTTTATGGGGATCTGATTATGTCGAGCACCATGGACGTTTGTTGATGGGTAACGGAGCTTCCGAATTAATTGATTTGGTAGTACGAAAGGCACTTTTGTCTTGTGAGCAAAGAGGTAATAAGAAGCCTACATGGAAGGGTAGTCCATGGAATGTGCAGGTGAGTTGTGATTATCTCCTTTTTTTTTTTTTTTTTTTTTTTTTTTGTGTGTATATTCAACTAAATCCATGATTAGTATAGAGAATATCAACGTAGTGCAGAGACAAATGGATTCGAGATCTTAGATCCTTCTAACCCCGAAAGAGCAGATATGATCTGTATTGTAAATCCCTGTAATCCCACAGGTGATTATTTCTCTGTTGAACCTTTGAAAGAATGGATCAAAAGTAACGTAAAATCTGGTGGCTGTGTCATTGTTGGTAAAGTAAATTTAATATAAAGTTCAAGAAATGTAAAACTAAAAACAACAAAGATGAGTCAATGCAACCTTGGCATTCTGCTGATTTTAGAAACGATTCACTTATTTCAGAGCATACATATGCTAAAGAAATGTTTGAAAATGAGAACGTATCTGTTCATGTTATGCACTCATGGACAAAGATTTGGTCATGTACTGGTCTTCGTGTTGGATCAGTTATTTGCCCTACCACACAACATTGTGAAGCATTACGTAAAATTCAAGTACCTTGGTCTGTCAATGGTCCCGCTCTTAAGTTTGTTGAAGCCGTTGTAAACGATGATGAATATTTACAAAAAACGTGGTCAAATACAACAAGATTAAGAGCATGGTTGGTAGAACAATTAAAATCATTGAATCATCAAGATTGGGAATATCATGGTAAAACCTTTTTAAGTTGGGTTTGGTTAGATATGAAGAACGAAGATATGGCTGCAAAGGCTATTGATTTAGCTCGTGCTGCTGGCGTGCCTGTTAGAAGTGGTAAGCCAGGTTATCAATGTAATTCATTTGTTAGAGTAGCTGTTCGTAAAGAATCTGAGGTTCAAGTACTTGTTGATGCTTGGAAATCATTATAAATTAAATATCATCATAATCATCATTATTAAATAAATAGTACACATATTTGGCAACACTACAATAGCAATATTAATGCTTTACCCCCATCAAATTAGCCTACATTCATTAGATAATATTATTATTATGTAACGAAACAATGGTATGAGATTCTCCTATTTTGTAATATAATAGCTTCGGTCCAAAAACTGTTTATATTATGTACTTTAGGGGCATGTAATGGAATGAGTGAAAAGGGGTGGCAATGAGGATGAGCCTCTAATGCATAGACATTTTTTACAAATAGATTGAGCGCTTTACTGCTCTTGCAAATATCATTTATTAGGCAACAAATAATGTATAGTATAAAAGGGTTACTTTTTTTTTTTTTTTTTTTTTTTTTTTTTTTTTTTTTTTGGTTTATTCTTTAGTTTACATCTATCAACAAGAAAAACAATGGTTTCAGCTCGATTTTATACTATTTTACTAGTTATTACAATAAACAACTTTTTATTAATATCAACTGCTCCTCTTGAACGTCGCATCAAAGGAGCTTCTAAATTATTACACGGAGTTGAAGGAAAACTATTTTCAGGCTTGGGTACATTTTATGAAGTTGGATCTGGTTCATGTGGAGAACATGATACAAATAATGAATTAGTAGTAGCAATGAATAAAGCTCAAATGAAGAATGGTATATATTAGCCATATTAAAGCATACAAATATCTAATACATTTATAGGATCAAACCCTAATAATAATCCTCATTGTGACAAAATGGTTAGTATTACTGGAGATATAGGAACTGTTACAGCCAAAGTAGTTGATACATGCCCTAAATGTGCAAAAGGTAAAACTTATTTAAAATTATCCGTCGTACAATAATGTTAAATATAACACATTTTTGTTTCTTGTCAAAAAATAGGAGCATTAGACATGTCACCGACTAGTAAGTTGGACATTTTACGTTTTATACTAATTTCTTATTATACATATCTGATTAGTTAACCAATTATTTATTATAGCATTTAAACGAGTCTGTGGTAATTTAGCTGAAGGCGTCTGTAATATCAGGTGGAAATTTATATAAAAGATTTCATAGGTTTCAATCTATTTGTTTGTTCCTTGAAAAATCCCATGCAGTTCCTTCCTCGCCAAATTTCACTGTAAAACTTTTTTTGACAGGATATATTCGATCATTTTAAATATCGTACTACCTTTTATCTCTCTCTCTCTCTCTCTCTCTCTCTCTCTCTCTCTCTCTCTCTCTCTCTCTCTCTCTCTCTCATTCTCATTTACTATTCATATCTTTCTATACATTTACCATGTCCAAGCGGAATACTGGAGAGCATGTGAATATATGGAAAAAAGTTCCTCACAGAATAAAAAGTCTTTTGAAAAAAGATAGATTATTTGATCCAACGTCTCCACCTCCATTATCCGTTTACACTAAACAGAAATCCCCATCTTCTTTACTTTATCGTATATTTTCAACTAGAAATAAAAGCGAGACTATAATTCAATTAAAAGAGCACCAGTGGAACAATCCAACATCAGATGTAACAGAATTAGAGTTGTATACATCCCCAACAGAAGTACCAATGAGAGCAAATTTATTGTCATTTTTTAACCCATCTCAACATCAGCAGCCACAACAACAACAACAACAACAACAACAACAACATGGCTGGTCCAATAAATCATCTACTATGGAAGAATTTAGTAAACTTTACATGGCAACATTACAAAAAATTCGACTATTTAATCATTATACAATGGAGCAACAAATTGATATTCATCACATGCTAAGTAAGATCCAAAATCAGCAACATAGACCTCTGTTGTGTCGTGGTGCTTATCAGCGTGATTTCAACTCTATTTTATCTGGTAGATCCATGATGACAGATTCAATTTTATTGAACAATAATAGAAAACCTAGACGTACAAGATATATTTTCATGCTACTTAGTACACCTACTATCCATGTTATAAATAAGATACATCCAGTAACAAATGCTCTTTCAAAATTACGTAAGCCTTATGCCGAAACATATTCTGTGGTTGATGCTAATGAAAATGATTCCGTCGAAGATCAAAAAGAAGAAAAACCACTACCAGTTCCAACAGCCAGTAAGAAAAGTTTCATACCTGCAAATTACCTTTTGGATCCAGCTACTTTATTTTGTTCAGATATTAATGCAACTGAGACTAACCATCATCGGCTCGGAACAAAATTTAATGGTAGTACAGTAACCACAACACCACCAAAAACAACAACAATAGCAACAACAGCAATAGAAACAGCAACAACAACAAAACCATCAGCATCATCTGAGCATTACGATTTAAAAAATATTATGGCAAAAATACAAATTCAAACAAACTAAAAACCAGCGTTGATCGCTACTTTTTTGTAGTGAAAATCATTTTGAAATATAATTTTACTAATAATAAAATGATTTTTTTCATGTATTTAGCAAATGTTTTCATGTAATATTCCTGTTTTTGTAATTGTTACACTTGTAAATAATAAAATAGACAGCTGATTTTAACTCACAGACTTTTTTCAATGTACAAATACAGATACAAAGGAGAAACAAACAACAATAATAATAATAACAAAATAACCTTGTTTGGTGTTTTAATCTTAAAAATCACTTGAAATTTAAATTGGTCGGATCTATCATTATAAAAAAAAGCTCTTTTTTTCTTTTTCATTTGAAAATTGTTCTTCTTTTTCGTATATAAAACACATTCAGAAATAAAATGGATTCTAGGAAATATCAGCTCTTTAAAACTGAAATGTGTAGAAATTGGCAAGAAATGGGTGAATGCAGGCAAGCCTTAATTTATTTCATGAAAAAATAAAGATAAATTCCTGACCGATACATTTATTATAGATATTCAAGAAAATGTCGGTTTGCTCACGGTCAACAAGAACTTCGGTGTGTTCAAAGACATGTTAGATACAAAACAGAGATTTGTAGAACTTTTCATTTAACAGGTACATGTTTATATGGCGTTCGTTGTACATTCATACATGATGAACAGCAACAAATTCGAGATGTATCTGCAAATTCTTCAATATCATCATCATCATCATTATCATCATCAGCATCTAATTCTTCTTCTTCTTCCTCTTCTCCATTATTCACAGCTCTTCCTCATACCTTTCAATGTTATCCCAATACTGACCTTAGCACGTGGAAAAGTACCATGTTTGCAAAGCTAGAATCTAACAATATTTGGTCATCATCCAGCAATTCATCATCATTTGATCGACGCTTTTCTTCATCTTCTACATCTAGTACATCATCATTGTCTGTAATACCTTTTATTTAAACTTTTTTTCTTTCTTTTTTTACATATTATCATCACGTTCTATATACTTTATCTATATTTCTTTATTCACATTTAATCACCAAAACAATAACAATAAAAGTTATTATTTAATAGTACTATTTTGCATGTTTATACTTAACTAATGAGCTACTATAAGTGACTCAAAAAAATATCAAGATCAATACTTGATTTTAAGCAATATTTTCAATAACTTAAGGGGGGTTCATTTCTTTATAGTTATATATTTAGTTCAAGGAGTTTATTAGTTGAAATAACTAAGTATATATAAAAGATAATAGAGCTTGGCCTAATATTATATACACCTAATGTAATTTTCCATAAAAAAAAATAATCATGTATCGCTTACTGCACCATGGGAAAGGGTAGTGGTACCACATAAACAAGGCAAAAAATTTAGGAGTTAATAAAATAATAGGAGTGATGCAGGGTCAAAGAGGCGTTCCATCTTTTGTTATTATTATTATTTTGCCAGGATCTAACGTGAGCAACCTTATTCATGCTTAAAGTATTACAATATCCTATCATCATCATTGCTATTATCTAATCCGAGCACTATATATCTTGGTAAAAATTACAATTACTATATAGAATTTAACAGTTTGATACAGTTACACAACTACATGTATTATGCGTATGAATATACGTTTAATACATTGTCTAGCCTTTTTATATTGTATGCAAATACACACAGGTAAAAGGCCCGAGCGTTTAATATTCTCCTTTTTAATTTATCATCCTAGCTAATTAAATAGCGAATTCAACTTGGTTTTTTGTATGATTGGCAGTATATTTATACAGTAAGAAAAGGAGCGCGTATTTATGTATTTATAAAAAGGAGGTGTGCATCAGATACTGATTTCAGTCAGGAACTCAACAGATACACACAAACAGGAAAAAGAGTCAATTGAATAAAATAAACACACACTTGTATGCGTACATGTTGATATTGGTCAGGAAACCCAAGCACCAAGAATAATGCACACATGATGTCTAGTATAATATGCGTATAAATTGTATACAACATTACGAATAGTTACACTATATTACTGAGAAAATATATATAGAAAAGTATTATTTCATGTTCAAAAGATAAATCTACGCATAAATGCATGTACTTTATCAAATAAAATGGCTTTTCCATGTTGTATACGTGAATACAGAGCTTTGAATACGGTAAAACTCAATTTTAGAACTAAATGCACCAGTTACCCTCATATCGAGTATCTCCAAAGCATACGCATATGTTGTAAACATATTCGATCAACTAAAGTTTCGATTTTCTGTTTATAGGTATATAATATGATAGATATTACCATTTTTATTTAAAAGAATAAAACCGAGGACCTAGTACATGTCAATACCCATAGTCATTTATGTAATACTTCAGTCCAAACCATGCAAACATAAGATTAAAGTTTTTTTTTTGGCCATTTTATTAATCTGTTCTTTTATACCAAAACCAACTGATTCTTTGACTCTTGTCGGTGTCATATATACACATATGAATTATAATCGATGAATGGTACAGCACATTTATTTTGAAATATCTGTATGAACATTTGACTGAGAACATCAAAAGTTTATAAACGCCCTAATTTCATAAACCTGTGTATGTTATATGAATGATCAGATTGATCAGATTTGAATAGTTTCATATTGTAATTTTTTTGAATGAAATACGAAATTAGATTTTCTTACTTTTCTGGTTGTGCAGTAGATAAGGTCATATAATATTTTAAAAGTAAACAGACAGTTCATAGCTTTTCAACTGATACGGAAGAAAGAGATTAGCTTAAATTGTAATAAACTCTGACATCGTTGATAGCAACACATGAACTAAAATCTCTGAATTTGGTTGAACCCAAAATAAGCAGTTTGCATACTATATCTTCGAGGCTTAAAAATGCATTTTGAATAAATCACATTATACAACTGTTTTTAAATTTAGTTTATATCTCACCAAAGCTCAAAAGCAGGTAAAATTTACCGTTTTCTCCTTAAAATCTGAGTCAACTTTTTATTGTTGATAAATGTTTTTTTCATCAAACAACAATAAAATAAAAATGTACGCAAAAGTACTGGACATGTTCAAATTTAAATCAAAAATAAGTACCTGGAAACATTCAATCTCTTGAATTTGTTACATCATTTTTATGCTGATGTTCCAAACTTTTACACGTATTTCGCTTTCACTGCTAAAAATCAAAAATTTTAAAATCTAATATCTCTGCAAAAAATTAAGTTTCGCAAATATTGCTTAATACTAAAACGTGCATGTTTTAAAGTGTTCTATAACATACATTAGAACATCTGAACAAATTTATTTAGATAAAAGCAGAATCCCAAACTGCAGAGAACACATTTATCATTCTAATTCAATTTGCTTTGCAGCTCATGGTTTATTACCCCATTTTGTTTTTTTTAATCATTTTTGTTCGATTTGTCAAATTGATTTGGGAGCTCAGTTATCATAGGTTCTAAGCTGTAATGTAAATTATAAATTTGATCCTCTGCATGAAAAATCATTATTTTTTAGCTGCATCTAGTTTTCAAATACAAAATTAGTGCCTTATATTATGGAGCTTAAATTTTTTTATCGGCTTCACAATTAATATTAGGTTAACCACTGTGGCCTCCTGGATGAGATTTTGAGAGCTTCGATGTTCTCATATTAACGCATTTTTTTTGTAAACGGATGTGCTTATTGAGCTAAAATAACACCGAGGATGTTCTCACCAGAGAGCATTCAAAAATTGGCCTATATAAGCACATTTATAGACTTAAATAAGTTTATAAACTGCAGGAAAAACGTCCGAAAATTATCAAAAGTGTGAAAAAAAACGGGGAGAATATTTCGCGAAACGCTCTGGTTTTATTTTATAAAGTTGTAATATTAGATGTCCTGTGCTGAACTAAGATACTATTTCCACACATAAGAAATCAAATGTCATCTCAAATAAAACTATGTTCTAATATTCAAATAGAGATGACATAGATTTAATCATAAAATATGAAAAGTATAAGTAACGTAACATACAATAAAATAAACTGAATTATATAATTAAAAAACGAGTAGAATCATAAAACAAACCTGAAAAACACATAGACCAAGGTAAGGATTGTTCTATGTGGATCATTAACAAATATGTCGAAAAACAGACATTAAAAAGGCGCCTTGATTATGTAAATCAAGAAACTCAATATAAACCTTAAATCACGGACAAACTAATATATTTATCAAAAGAATAAACATATGGATATCGCATGAGTAAAATAGAATCATACTTTTGTGATTCAATAAAAAGCATGAATAGACGCATGGAATGTAGCATGGCCTGATAAACATTATGGTTTAACAAATACACTAAATTGGTAATCCCGTGATTCCTAATTCAGATAAATCACTGACAGTTACAGTAAAAACTGCCAGGCATAATGAAATTACAAATAATATAAATAGAGTAGAAATATAGACTTATTGCACACTATCCATTTTTTTAATAAAGAAGGATTTAAACTGTATCTTTTTTAAAGCTTTCCTCATTTTATTGCATGTCGTTTTTTTATAATATATGATAATTGATTATCGTATTTACAGTAAATAACGAAGTTGTTTGCTAAAAAAAAATATAAAATAAAAGCGGTAGAAATACAACTATAATCAGGTAAAGTTTTATTACTAAATATTTCTAAAGATTAAATATAATTGAAAACGTATGAGGGTATTTATAGTGATTTAGCGAACTTGCATACCATCAGACTTAAATGGAGTGCTCTTATAATTTTGAGTTATTGTTATTGATATAATAATTTAAGGGATAAAACATGCAAAACGTCGACCATAAAGAATTGCGTGTCAAGTGTGCCAATGAGGGCTATTTGAGAGCTATTGACTATAGTCATATCTATTTAAGTGATCTTGATTTTAGGGGTGAATCCTATGTGTGCTTGAAATTTTATTTATATTGGTAGTGCAATTATGACATAAGGCATAAGGGAATAGTTGACTAAAATTAGTATCTTTGTTATTGTTATTTATTGAATTGAATACAATAATTCTTGGTATATAAGTGATTTGCGTAATTGATTGCACTACAATCAAGAGTGCTATCATTCACACGACATATATTTGTTTAAAGTATTTTGTATTTTCGCATGCGTTTGTTATTTTGTTTACTTTGAGTAACTGTTTATTATTCATTATGTAGGAAGTCTGTGCAATTATTTCCCTAAAAACCTCACGCGCGTGCAATTAATGCATACTTTTTACTACCAAATACGTGCAAAATAAAAACACTGAGAAACCAAAAACCTGCATATTATTGCAATTATTACAGGCAAAATTATACTCGAGGTATACGCACACTTTTGACATTAATGCAAGCATCAAAATGCTTTTTGGGTTTTGGTTTTACAAATTTATAGAAAAAATTTAGTGTCAAATGTTGTATTATAATTTATAAATTTGTTTATTGCGTTGAAAATAAAATAGCAAACTTCACTTAATTGAACTTTATAATGGACAACTAATAAACTAAAAAGATGCTTAAAAAATAGAGATAGACATGTAGCATTGAGAGTATTAAAGAGGTACAGAAGCAACAAAAGCAAAAATAAGCCTAATAACAGTAAAAATCTATGTATTTTAACAATATCAATATGTTTTTATCTAGAATTATCAAACTGGATAAGGTATACTTACAACCAATGCAATAAAAAAATAAAAATCTTAAATATTAACATATTAACTAAAAGTATGAAGTATACATATCAGCAATATTATTTTATAATTAACCAATAATAACATACAAGTAAGCACTTACTTTTAGAAGTATACTTATATTTACGCCAGAGAAATAATCAAAAGTTTGATAGACAATCTCATAAACATATTATATCTTTAATCACCATGTTTGTAGTATCTCAAAATAGGTAACATTATAAAATAATTTAGAATTAATGTTAGTATTATAACTCTCCAAATTTATTAGTGACTTACTGTGAAATACTAGTCGTTAAATCTTAAAAGTAAATGGTTTATTTTTAGATTAAATATGAATAAAAATTTCACAGGAATACTAGTTTTATTGCATACTACATTAAGCGCATTGTTTAAATCTAGTACCAAACTTCAACATCTACAGTAATTCATAATGCTATTAAACCTGCTAAAAAAATTATTAACATATTACAAAAAATGCATACTTACATATATATTGTAAACACAAAAAGAAAGAGAGAAATATAGTTGAATGCAAGGGCCATTTATACAAAAAAAAAAAAAGCTTTTTTCTCCGTAGAATTTTCAAAAAATAAATGTAAACCAGTAAAATGTTTAAAGAAATTGTCGAAATGCTCTATTTTCAGTTTCAGGTGAAATCCAGCATCATCATTATTATACTCGAACTTTGAAGAAATTGAATGCTATGAATTAATTAGCTGTAAAATTATTCCATCAAAAATGCAAGTGCATCTAAAAAAATAAATGGCCTGGAATACTATAGCTCATAAATTGAGATTAATTCAACATAGATTGAATTAAAATTTATCAACTGAGTATAGCAAAGTTGTATATTTTTATTGAATTAAACCATTAGATTTGCCTTGCGCCTTTTTTCATTATTAAAGAAGTCGTAACAATCTCATATTGTTTTGACTAGATAATGTTTTTTTCACTGTTAACTTTTATAACCCAAACCGAGCACAATCAATTATACAATGTATACCATAAAATAAAGTTCAAATGATTCTCTTTGATATGATGTTTTTTTTTTTTTGCTTTATTTGTGAGAAAGTTGTTTTTACATCCAAAATAAATACTATGTTTTCTCCTGACACAAGGTATATAATTTGCATAATATACGACATTTTTTGCTCCAAAATGCAATACATCCAACCCATAAAAGCTCCAAGTACCTTTGTTTACCTTTTTTTATCATCACTAAAATTAGTTTGTCAATACAATCCTTCTTTCTCTATCATTTTCTTATAATGCCAACGTTCATCAACCCAAATCCAATCTCCATTTAATTCATTTTTAGTTATAATTCATATAATTGAAATTCAAATTGTGTTATCAATTAAAATAATAATTGTCGTTGGTTTTAGCTCTTGCTATTTGCTATCAAAAATTTGTTTACAAAAACTGAAAAAGTTAGTATTATAACAAGATTATCTAGAATAACACAGACCATTAATATATAGTAAAGAAAACCGCGTGTTTCTAGTCAAATTCTCAGTAGTTCTTTTTCAATGTATAAATCTTAATATATCTATGCTCATAAATTCGACTATTTAAGTTAAATAAACTAATCTATTTGTTAATGATTTCAATTTATATAAAAAATCAAACAGTGTATTATAACCTATAAAGATATATAAAATAGAAGGTTTGAATTATAATAAATTTTTTATTCAAATGTTGTGACAGCTAGACAGGGCTACTACAACACTTTTACGTACTGCAGCATAGCTTGTAGCTTCAAAATAGTTGTATATTTCGATTTTTTGGCGTTACAATTGCCGAAAAAAAAGTATTTTTTTATCTAAATCTGGAAAATTGTACTTTTTCTTTTATAACGAGTTAATAAATATTTATGTGATATTTAACTATCTAATTAGACATTTTGAGACATCCATATGTCTATTAGACGTTGTTGAGCGTTATCTAATCTTCGAAAAATTTCAAAAAATCAAATTTTGTAATTTCGATAAAGAAAAGTTTAATTTTGTGCTACATATCACCTTGTCTATACAATCAAAGAGCATAAAGCCTAACAGGCTAGGTTTATTATTAGGGGTAATAATTTTACTGTGCATTTTATGTAGACAATTTCAAGTTTTTCATAAAATATGCGGGAAACGCAGAGTCTTGCAATTTCAGTAACTGATTTTAGTGCGGAAAATACAGTTTACAGAGATTTTTGCATGATTATTGCACGCAAACTACTAATAATTGCAAGGGTGTACGTAAACTTTGTTATATAAGATCGGATTTGCGATAATATATTTAAAAAAGAGTACAATAAAAGAGAATGTGTAATTAACCAGTTCTTCAACTGTACAATAAAAACAAGATAAGGTTTATTTAGATATAAAAGTATTGCCTTTTATAATGATTTGGTGTTGAGTTCCTGAGATACAATTAAGAGCGGTATTGAACTATTAGATCTGTTTGAGAGTAATTTATGGATTGATGTTAATCAATCATAATTAAGCCGTGATTGTAGAGCTTGTGAATTGTTTTGTTTCAATGCTGCGCTTGTTGTGCCTGGATTGTGATTTGATATATCTTGACAGCTACTTGAATGATTAACCGTTGAGGTTAAAGAGTATGGTGTCATGATTTGAGTGGTCCGAGCCTTTCGGTTAATTGATTGAGAAATAATAAACTAGGCGTTTCTTATATCCGATTCTAGACTTGTTCTTTCATATTCTAAATAGTAATCAATGGATTGTATAATCTATTGATTGGTTATAGAAGGCGATAAGGTATGATACTTGGTGGAATACAACAAACTTCACACATTTTTTACATGGTGATTGCTGCATTTCTCTTAAAGTTTTAATAGAAAAGCATGGGCATATTGGGAAAAATTTAACCATATACTGTATATGGTTAGAAATCTTACACTGGCAATTTAAGCATTAAGCATGTATGTGCTGTTTATTCTGCCAATAGACAACTATATCTGTTCGTTTTAGTAATTTATACTGTACGTGGTAATAAGGACAGCATTTTTGTATTCAATTTTTAATTCAATTTTCAGGTATATTCGCCGAGATATTATACAGTAGGTGGATAAATGGTCCAGATGTTTTTCAGATTTTGACATTTTCGTGAATATAACAAGAACGAATAACGCAATCAACGTGAAACAAAAACTTTTAGAAAGATGAAGCTATGTTTATAAAGAGTGCAAATTCATAAGATGATTGAATTGCTGGAGTTAAAATAATCTGTGATCAAAAACGCTGTATGCATCCGGATCATTTTTCAGGGTCAAACAAAAAAATGCAAACTTATCAAAATCTACACGATTATACATCATAATGCATTAATAATTAAGAAAAATAAGAAAAGAGCTGATCTGTTTTACTTTTGTTATTTATTTTTCTGTTCTTTCATCATGCTTTTTCATTTTTACTCATTGACTCATATGGTACGCACATTGTCCAAGGATACACAAAATAATATTAAAAATTGCTAAAGTTTGGTTATTCTTACTTTACATTTATAAAACGTATCTTTATAGTTCATAAAAGTACTATTCGAGAATATAAATGCAAGTTTATTCCGAACATGGTGCCATCTTTATCTGGTCGACATGCTTTAATTAGTGCAACATCTGGGATTACATTCCCTAAAAAGGCTGTACTTGGTAAATTAAAAACGAGAAAAGATGTAGAAATCTATCCAAACGGTCTTGAAACTGAATTAAGCTATTTTAAATGTCTTAAATTGCTCAAATCAATTGGATTCAAGGCCGAAAAAAAAGAAAAAACCTCTGCTTACAGCCACTCACAGATCAAAAAGGCTAAGCTGGGCCAATGCTCATAAAAGTTTGACAAAAAATAATTTGCAACGCATGATTTCCTCCGATAAAACAAAAATAAGCATTTGGGGGTCTGATGGCATCAAATAGGGCTGGCAAAAATTAGACAATAAGCTTCAATTCTATTATTTGGAACTTACTGTCAAGCATGGTAATAGCTTAACGGTGTAATGCTGCATCACTTGCAATGGCCATAAATATACCTCTCATATTTCTGATGGTATCGCAAGGAAGAAAAATTACATTTTAATCTTAAAACAACTATGAAGGATGCCTTAAATTGGTATGGTTTCGACTCTATGTTGTAAATATATATAATAAGCAAAGTAGAAGTACGTGAGAATCTGTAAGTCTTTATTATATATAAAAAACGAGATGGGGAATTGAATGAAGGATAAATGTCTACTGCTATCTATATTTGATTTAAGGATTGCTTACACACCAGTCTAGAACGGTGTTCTCATACTAAATTTTAGTGTCAATCCTCATTTATGTTAATGTAATTAAATTCAGATATGGATGATCAGTCTAAAGTCTTTAGTTGCTCTTGGCAACGCTTAATTATTATCATTCTTTATTTTCTATCTTTTATCATAAGTCTAGATTATCAGAACTTAGCTTATGTGATTATCAGGTTAATTATTTATAATGTTGATATGACGCATATGCTCAATATGTTAAGGCATAGTTAATTGCCATATTTAAACTACGATTTCAGGCACATTATGTGTGCAAATACAACATCACCCCCAACCAGGCTGGACAAGCCGCTTGTTCTTTTATTTAGCATTTTTATAAATTCTTTTTACTACGTTTAACAGTAGCTTTATGATTTCTTGTTATGCTATTTTTTTGATCTGCAGGGTTATCGGTTGTATGCTTTCTTTTCTTGTTTATATCAGCAGTTGTTGCATTCATAGGTGTAATGCTATCTTGTAATGATACAAGTAACTTATCAGCATCTCTAAGTTTGCCTTTCTTATTACTTTTGAGAGTATCAGAAAAAGATAGTGGTTTACTATTTTTATATGGTTTATAATCTTTACCAAGTCTTCTTCTCCAATATTGTTGGATTGTAGATTCGTGTGCTATCATTTCAGGTTTTAACCAAGAATCGTGCTCATGACTATAGCCTTTCCAACGTATTTTATATTCAATGTTATTTCCTGTGCCTTTGTGATCCAATATGTCCTCGATCTCATAAGTTTCGCTATCATCTTCGACGTTATCTTTGCTTACAACTTTTAGTTCTTTTGGGGCATAATCACGGCTCATCAAAACACCTGTTTCATTTTGCAATACATAAGAACCGCCTTTTGTTTTACGGATGACAGTATAAGGGCCTTCATAAGATGGCATTAATGATCCTTTCAAGGTAGGAATACGTACCATGACATATGTTCCTGATGGATAATCATTTACGACATTTTTATATTTATCGAAATTATCTCTCATGTTGCTTACATATTTATCTGTTTTATCATTTATGGCAGGAAACACAATTTCATTCATATGGTCTATCCTTTCAATAAGTTCTTCGTACGACATAACACTAGATTTCTCTTTGTCGCTTTGTCTGTAATCGATAAATGCGTTCATTTTTTTTGCGAACATGCGATTAAATGGTGGTGTGTTTAAACGTTTTGACACTTTGTTGTTTAGAGCGAGTTGTACACCTGGTGTATATAAATTCGATTGGTGTCCAGCTCCTTCTACTGCTTTTGCAATAGCTAATTTTGAAGACTGAACCCAACGTTCCGCTGTGCCATTGCTAGCTGCGTTATATGCTGATATAAGTTGTCTGTCAATGTTCATTGTTTCACATAATACTTGTATGATTATATTAGAATTTTCAGATCCATTATCAAATGACAATTTAGACGGGTATCCGAAGTCTGAAAACACTTGCACTAAATGTGTTGCCATTGTAGTAGCAAGTTTATTTTTCATACATCTTAATATACAAAAGCGAGTACAAATGTCCGCCATTACTAACAGGTATTTATGACCATTTGTTGACAAGGGTAATTCAGCCAAATCAATAGACCAATAATCACCAGGTATATAAGAATAAATTGGGCGTAGAGGTTGATATCCTCTCTTAGTTATATTATGCTTTTGACATGAACTGCAAGACTTAACTAATTCAACCTCATCTACTGCTAAATTGGGCCAGTGGATACCATCTTTATGTAGAAATTTAATTATATTTTCTGCACCAAAATGCCCAAATACTGTGAGGGAAAAAAACGTTCCAGTGTTTGGCAAATTTGTGGTTTCGCGTTTACAGTTCCGTCAATTTTGCTTCGATCAAAAAGAAAACGTAGACATATTAAAGCCTGGGTTCTGGGCTACAAAATGAAGTATTTAAGTAAGTGTAGCATTAAATATTCAGCGATTGAGACAGACGCAAAGTAAAAAGTTTCAATTTCGTAAGATTTGAAATATGACAGAATGATCTCAATGTTTGTATAGATTCCACAAGAATGGCCCGAGAGTCGTAACTTTTTACATCAGTTTTTTTCAAAATGTTAATTATCCGAAGAATGCTTAAAAAAGTACAAAAGAGTCTAATATTCTGATCTTTTTCCTCATAGTATTTCATCAACTTTACTTAAAAAATTTTCTCACCATGACGCGTCCCATTCCTCTGGAGGTCCAGGAATCTATCAAGGCTCTTTTCAGTCGAAATTGGTCTCTCCGTGTCATTCAAAAAATTTCCCAGATTTGCCCCTCAGTGTACTTTCTCGCTATAGAAAGAAGTTATTTGGTAACTCAAAGCAGGCCAAACCCGGAAGACGCAGCTTAATCACTACGCATAATATGAACTATATTGAGAGGAATCTCCGCAATAATAATTTAGACGGCCCCAAGGGTGTCCAATGCTACCTTGCTTATATCGGAATTCAGATGTCTATGAGAAACATACGGTACGTACTCAAACGCAAAGGGTTCAAGCCTAAAAGGAAGGTCAAGACCAATTTCGTGCGTGCGGAGAACCGGGCAAAGCGTCTTGAGTGGGCTAAAAGACATCGCCATTTGACTACGGACGACTGGCGTAAATGGGGCTTTTACGACGAAACCAGGATCAATATGTGGGGTTCTGACGGCAAAGCTTTCTATTGGACTTACAGGCCCATTGAGTTGCTGCCTCATCAAACCGAGGATCAGGTCCAGGGAGACAGTGGTAGCGCTGTCTTCTGGGGCATGATAACAGCAGAAAAACCCAGTTATGGCTCCACAATTACCGAAGGAACCGTTAACTCAGAAGTTTATGCTGAAATCCTGGAGTTATCTTTGCAGGACACTATGGCGTACTATGGCTTTGACAAGAAAACCTTTAGATTCCAGCAAGATAACGCAAGACCACATACTTCCGGTGCTACTAAGAGATGGTTCAGGCAACACGGGTACTCTCTGAATACTGTTCTAGACTGGCCCGCGCAAAGCCCAGACCTGAATCCCATAGAACTTGTCTGGCATCAGCTAAAACTTCGTTTGAACAAGTACCCTACTAGGGCCACCATTATATCCGAATTAGAAGAGAGAATTCAACGGGAATGGTATAAATTTACAAAAGAGAACTGCCTTAAATATATAGATAGCTTTCCACGTCGAATTAAAGCGGTTATCAGGAGTAGAGGGGGTCCAACTAGATATTAAGCTTTTCTGACATTACCTAAAATCCACATTTCAGTTTTCATAAGGCTACCATTCCTTTTTAAATCACGTGATTAAGGCGGATAATATATCATCGAAAAGCCAAGAACTCAAGATATTTATTCCATTTAAGACAGTACCAATAGCTCTCATATTTATTGAGAAAATAAGCAAAACGTTCAATTTTGCAAAACACTGGAACGTTTTTTTCCCTCACAGTATTTTAGTTAAAATTAATGCTGCTATCAAAGCTAAAGGTCATAACGTCATAACACAAAGTACTAATTTTATTTTTCATGTACCCTGAAAAATGGTCCGGATGCATACAGCGTTTTTGATCACAGATTATTTTAACTCCAGCAATTCAGTCATTTTATGAATTTGCACTCTTTATAAACATAGTTTTATCTTTTTAATGGTTTTTGTTTCAAGTTGAATGTCTTATTGGTTCTTGCTGTACTCACAAAAATGTCGAATTTTGAAAAACATCCGGACCATTTATCCAGCTACTGTAGTAGTGTATCGCGAAATATTTGAACATCAAATTTAAGTAAAGTACAAATAGATGTTCCTTTTTTACAGAATATCAATGTGTTTGTGGTCATATAAAATTTAAAGCTTCAAAAATTCGGAAATTTTGAATATGCATATCTTTCAAAATATTTGACGTAAATATAATGATGCTTCATACTAAAAAAGCTTGTAATTATGTAATTAACCAAGTAAAAGAAACTGATATTCGAAAATACTGCTTTCTAACTTTTCATTAATAATTGACTTTTTAGTCAATATCTGAGATGCTTTCATTTAAGTACAACCATGCGCCCTGAGAGCATACAGGAGGTCACAGTGCGTTTATTAAAATACTGTTTTTACAATGTTGCCCTAAAGAACTGTACCAAAAAGTCTATTTAAAGAGTACATTTACTGAGTATTGAGCTCGAATTAGGGAGCTTAAATTATCAAACTCCATTTTATGCGTATTTTATTTTAAAATATCGAGAAAAGTGCCACGAAATTTACTTTTCAGTTGATAACCCTTGCAATTTTAAAGCAACCTCAAAGAGTAACATTTTTAAACAGATATATAAAGGATACAAATAAATCTAGCAAAAATCCCAATTAAGCCCATACATTATTTATAAAAATATTTCCATTAAAAGTGTACAAAAACGCAACTTCAATGGACTGTAACTCGAGATAGCAACCATTTAAGCATATAGTTTATAAGCCAAAAATGGTTCTTTCACTTAGCCTTATTATATTTTACAATAAAATTAATCTCAAAAAGTCATAAATTTTCCCTTGTATACCCTCGTCCAAAATTTAGGTTTTTCGAAGAAAGCTAATAATTCCATGAAAAACAACACCAAAGTGACAAACAATGTCTCAAATAATAGGTAATTTTTTGCTTTATTTATTTGTAATGCTAATTTCAAAATTCTATCATAAAAGTATCTTTAGATTTACTAAAAACTGTTTTTTATGTTTTCGCTTTTTCCACATTATTTCTGGTGACAAAAGTCTTTAGTAAGTAACGCATTAGATGTAAAATTAAATTTCATATTGAGGTTATTTAATATGATTAGCCAAGTTACTATACACTTTAGACTACAATTCTGCATTTAAAAATTTAGGATTGTTTTTATCAATTTTTTCATCAACAGGAAGTTTTTACTTTAAATCACCGCCATACCTGAGCTGTATGAAAATTCCGAAAAATTTCGTCGAAATTGTTATTTTTTGCAATGTAATGGTATGTAGGGGATGTTTAAATCAGAAAAATTTATCATTCAGTGGCAATCCTCTGTTCCAGTTCTTTTTTGGTAATGTGTCTAGTAGGATATGCATTAAGACGACGTTTTAGTTGATACCAAGCATTTTCAATAATCGGATTTAAGTCGGGGCTTTGAGCCGGTCAATCTGTAATAGTGTCAACAGTAAAACCGTGCTTGTTAAGCCATTATTTAGTAATAACAGAGGTATTCGGTGTGGCTCTGTCTTGCTGAAAACGGACGCCCTTTACATCAAATCCAAGGTTGTTCAGTGTGTCTAATAAGGATGTTTCCAAAATATCATCGTAAACAGCTGAATCTATTGAGCCATCAATAATTGTAGTATGTAGTACCATATCCAGGGAACTTTGCATTTATGCAGCTCCAAAACATAACCCCTCTACCATCCCCATAAACATGATGCTCGATTTGATGAGGCAGCAAATTATTGTCACCATCTGTGCATCCGACCAAAAGAAAAAATTACCATCAGAGCCTCACACATTGACTCTGGTCTCATAAAAAAAGACCTATTGACGCCAGTTTGCGAATGTATAATTTTTGTACTTTTTGGCCCATGCATATCTTTCTGCCTTGTTGTCCTTGCTGACAAAGTTTGTCTTGATTTTCCTTTTGGAATTGAAGCCCCTTTTTTGGGACTCTTTCTAATGCCGCTCAATGACATTTATCAACATCTTCCAACCTGCGATGCTCTGATGCTCTTATACACCCTCTGGACTATTTAGTCTACCATTACGGAGCTGTCTTGTAATGTAAGATCTCTTAGACTTGCTGATTTTGTTTGGTCTTTCATCTTTCAATTTTTTGACATCGCCCAGGTATTTCTTTTTATACCTCATAAGAGTGCTTAATGATATAGTTGGATACAATTTCTGGTAGGCAGAAAAAGAGGTTTTATTAAGCAGCAAAGACTTAATGGAATTTTTGACATCAGAAGGTAAACGAGGAGCTATAGTGTTAGATAAAGTGTAAATAAAGTAAGTGAGAAAAGTGGAAAATATTGAGCAAAAGTGCCGGGCCTTTTATGTTTTTTATACATTCCTCTTGTATTTTAGAAAAATGGCATGTCTCAGAACAATTTTGAGATTTCTCGGATATGTCCATTGGAAGTAAAAATATCGCATTCTTTCCCTCCCATTTTTACAATTGCCTATTTTAGACCCTTCCACGTTAACTCTGTGCCAGTCAATAACTATGTGCTAGACAAACTTTTAAATTGTTTTTTATGAAAGCCCAAATACTACTTTTGAAATGGTACAGATTGTGAATATGTATCTTTACTTCTTTTAAAAAAATATAAGCTAAAGTGAATATTCAACGATAAACAATAGCAATTTCCCCCTCACAGTACAAAAGCCCTTTTTTAGCTAAAATTTAACTAGATAATAAACCCCTATACTTATATAGTTAAATCCATATTGTTTTTATGTTTTTTCCCCTAAATAAATACACCTGTTCTGTAGTTCTTGCTGAATATGAATCTAGATGAACTCCCGTTGCAATGGTATATACGTTTAGGGTAATTTTGTAATTTATTGCGACTTTATATAAATGAATTCAGTGTGAAAAGCAGCGTTCAATAAGATGGATTGAAAGGGGTTTATATAGCTATTGGATATATGCGATAAGGTCTAATGGATAATGACCCATTAGAGGTGGCAGTAGAAGTTATTGTTAATTGATAAATATGTATGAATGTAATATGTTACGTTTCAGTGTAATATTGCTATAAGCTATGTTTCATTGTTAGTTCGTGATAGACAGAAACTGGTTATTGAACAACAAAATTTGCTAGATCTGTCAAAAAATTTCTATGCTTAGAATTTGTAATTCTGATAGACGACTATAGAATTTATCTAATTTATCAAAATAATTAGGGATTACCGAACACAAGTTTAAAACATTTGTCAAACCATAATGTTTGATATGTAAGTCATACAACGCTGCATTCCATGCGTTTATCATCATGCTACTTTGGAATCATAGAAGCATGATTCTATTATATCCACACAATATCCACATGTTCATTCTAATTATATTATCATTTATATTTAATAAATTTAACCAACAATTAGCATATAAACCCTCTCTATAAGCCTATAATAGTAATACGGCACTTTTTCATTTGAATAATTTTATACATTTACCTTTTGATAAATGGTTATTCACAGAATTGTAAATCTTCAGTCATCCGAGTTGTTGTAAGAATGAGGAAGAACCATTACCTAGTTTTGTATGATAATCTGTTCAGATATTATTAGTTTCTTTTTATAAAACTAAATATTGGTTTAAAATTGAAATTTGAAGTTACTCTTAACTCTATATGCCCAGTAAATTCTAGAATTATCTGCAATAATTTCGTTAGCTAAAACCTATTTTTTGAAGAGGTTGAGCACACGTTTCAAAAAAAAAATCCCCTCCCCCTTTCTCGTCCTCTGTTTAAAAATATAAAACAGCTGGAAAAATGCTCTTAATTAGTGAATATAAATCAACATATGCTGAAAGTTTCAAAATATATATTACACCTGTAACAGTATTCAGAGTTGCTATTTTAGCACCATACTAATTTTCTGGTTAAATCGTAAGGTTAAACACTTCGTTTTTTCATGTGGGGTTTGGCTTAGTTGGCCATAGTAAATTAAAATAGCGTTAAATCAGCCAAAATTAACATTTGTGGCAACGATAGCTACCGAAATTAAATAAGTAAGCATTCTTATTTGTATAATTGAAGTTGTACGCAACAGCTGCAAAAACAATGACCTTAAGCCAATAAAGCTGTCCGAACAGAGACATTTTCAAGGTATACTAAATTGTAAACTCTGCCATATACTTTGGGACCAAAATATAAGTGCAAGCAAAAAACATGCTGGATATTTTGCTTTCTGTTTGGGAGGGCAAAGAAAGACCTTTAGTCATCAAAAGAGAAATCGCCGTAGAGAACACGGTTTTGTTCGAAAGGACAATTTAAATCGTCTACAAAATAATCCTTGTCTAAAAACTAACATTGATTCATCTCATTCTTTTTCTCTTCATCTAAAATTGGATCCTAATTTGTCTAAAAAATACTCCACTTTGTCTCAATCTCAAGTTTAAATACTGTAGATAAGTACAAAAAATATTAAATTTTTGTTTTTTGATTTAGTTGCTTTATAAAATGGTCAGAAATTAATGTTTACTCTGTATAGGGATCTTTTTCAAGTTTTTAACAAATGTAAATTTTTGATGGAGTTATTGATAAAACAAGATTTCTGAACAAGAGCATTGGCCAAAATGCAAACTGCAATTGCAAAAAATCTGTATTGATGAAAATAATGAATCAATTTAAAACATGATATACTACAAAAAAACCTTTAATTGATAAATACTGGTACCTATATGATTTGCTATCAAATTTCAAAAACACTCTTACTTAAACATTTCTAAACTATTGCTGATAAAGAACGCAGAAATTCATCCTATCGCCGGTAACTATACGTATGTCTATGTATCTTTGTAATATAAGGCTAACAATTGATTATATACAGTTTGTGATGTTTTTTTTTTTTTTTTTTTTTTTTTTTTTTTTTGCATTTTTTCATTTTTTGGTATATGCTACATTCAAAAAAATTTAATCAACATTAATGAACAGTGTGGTACATTTTTGGACTTTATTGTTAAGAGCTATTTATAAAGCATGTAAATGCTTTCTTGCTATCATATTAATGTATATTTCTTTATAAGTTTTTATCTAAAATATTATATTCTCAAATCCTAAATCTCATGTATAGATACAGTGCCAAAAAAAAATTTTTTTTGACCACAGTATACGTGATGTAGCGTTTTAGATATATTCTTGTATTTTTTTATTTTATTTTGAAGATGTTTTATTGAAATGCTCCTATGTTCAGATTTCGTAGACCAACGACTCCTCTCACTGGTTTAGTTCAACACAAGTCTGAAATTGCATTAAACCCCTTACAAATATTATACATGACCTTTGACAGTTAAGTACTTTAGTTAACACGTTTTTTTTTTATTTATATATAAAAATAATAAAATTACAAAATAATTACGGGGATTGCTGTTGAGGAGTATTTTTTTGGTTGATGTTGTTGTTGTTGTTGTTGTTGTTGTTGTGAGGTTTTATTTAAAAACATTGAGAGAAAGAAGAGTATACAAATATAATAAAGTAATAAGAAAAATAAAGAAAAAGATATATAAAAAAGATATAAAAAACAACTATAGACTAACTACACAAAGCTTCCCACTTTCATCTATTAGTTTTTTATCATCTTGTTGTTGTGAAGAATTATCATTGTTATTACTAGAAGATGACGGCACACCACCACCAGTATTATTAGTGGTTGTTGTTGGTGTTGTTGTCGCAGTGGGTGTAGAGGTAATTTGTGTAATAGTCGCTGTAGTAGTATCATTATTATCATCCAGTTTTACAAAATCATTGTTATCCCAATCGAAACCATCTAAACCTAAATCAATCCCTGTAGTAGTTGAATCATACCAAGATGATTGCAAATCTCCACTTTCTACCAAAGTATCCTCTTCTTTAATAACTGTTGTTGGTTTTGTCAATAAACTTAAATCAGATGTACCAAATGTTTCATCTTTATAACCTTCTTTTAAAGCAGAGGAATAACCACCATCGTATTGTTGTTGTTGTTGTTGTTGTTGTTGTTGTTGAGGTGGTGGCGGTGCTTGCTGTTGTTGTTGAGAAGGTGGTAATGATGATTGTTGTTGAGGAGGAGGAGTTTGTTGTTGTTGATGATGTGGCGATGAATACATGTCGGAATTAGGGGTTTGTTTATGATTCAAACCATTAGAGAAGTATAATGATGACATGACATCTTCGCCATTTACACCTCCATTAGCAACACCTCCACCTCCTGCTACCATACCTGGATGAAGTGTCAGAGATGGCTGCATTATCATTGAGTTGGTTTGTTGACTACTAGGTGTGCCGGGTATCTGACTATCTTGAGGTGACATTCCACGTTGTTGTTGCTGTTGTTGCTGTTGTTGCTGTTGTTGCTGCTGTTGTTGAATTTGCATTTGACGCATTTGTTGCATGTGTTGTTGCTGTTGCAAATGTTGTAATTGCTGTTGTTGTTGATGATGCTGTTGTTGTTGTTGTTGTTGTTGTTGTTGTTGTTGTTGTTGTTGTTGTTGTTGTTGTTGTTGTTGTTGTTGTTGTTGTTGCTGTTGGTGTTGTTGTTGTTGTAAATTAAACTGTTGTTGTTGTTGTGGGGAATCTTCTTGTTTAATAAAAGCATTATTCACTTGAGGAGAGTGTGTATGAGCTAAAGATACAGGAATAGTAGTGGCGGATGATGTTTGTTGCTGTTGTTGTTGTTGTGGATTTTGTTGCTGCTGTATTTGCTGTTGCATATGTTGTTGCATTTGCTGTTGATGTTGTTGTTGTGGTGTAGGAGGATGTTGCACCTGATCATGTTGATGATGCGGTGATGGTTCAGAAGATTGATGTGTTAATTGTTGTTTAGCAGCTTCAATATGATCATTCAACAATGCTTGGATTTGTTGTTGTTGATTAGGCATCAATGTCATTTTGTTTTGTGCAGCTTGTTGTAAAATCCAATTGAATTGCAATGCTTTTGGAGGTAACAAATTAACAATTTGAGGAGGAATACCATTAGTGACAGCTGCCATATAAAAGGCTTGAGATTGTGCTTGATGTTGACTTAAAGGCATACCTCCTTTAACAGGGATACCACCGTTGTTTGGTCCACCTCCCATCATACCACCATTGTTATTAAAATGATTTATATCCATACCGCCGCCATTATTCGGTTGTTGAGGCTGACCCATATTATTACCAAAAATAGGGTTTGCAGGATGTGATAAATTAATATTGGTATTATTCATCATAGCAGGGCTATTGGAGGCAGAAATAGATGTAACTTCAGCGTTAGACTGAGGAGGTTGTTGCTGAGCAAGAGTAGACGAAGCCGGTGCAGAGGAAGGTGTGTTATTGCCAGCACTACTAGTGGCAATAGCAGCAGTATTTGATACAGTTGCAGCTTGTGTAGTAGCGGCTTGAGCAGCTTGAGCCTTTTCTTTATCAGCAGCTTTTTGATTCTTTCGACTTAAAGTAGGTGATTGAGATGCTGCAGAAGATCTCGATCCACGTTGCTTTTTTGAAGGAGGTAACTTCAAATCAATGCTTCCACGTTTAATGCCCATGGAAGGTGTAGTAGGCGTGGCAGCAGGTGTTGTAACAGTCGTAGAATTTGCCATGACAGGTGTGTTTTCATTTGAATTAGAAGGTACAATTGCAGACGAAGAAACATTAGCAGCAGCAGTATTTGATGTAACAGAATCTGGTTGATCTTGTAGCTGTTGCTGTTGATGTTGCTGTTGCTGTTGCTGTTGATGTGCTTGTTGTTGGGCTTGAGCTTGTTGTTGCTGTTGTTGGCGAAGCATAGCAATTGCTTGTGCCTGAGACTGTTGAGTTTGATTCATACCACCTTGTTGCATCATACCAGGTTGCATACCTTGTTGACTTATCATTTGATTATAATTAAGAATAGGACTTCCTTGCATACCCTGATTTTGCTGCTGTTGTTGCTGTTGTTGCATGTGCATTGGTAATAATCCTAAACCAATTTGTTGTTGTTGTTGAGGATTATTGCTACCAGCCATTGCATTCATCTGTTGCTGGTGTTGCTGTTGTTGTTGTTGTTGTTGTTGACCAACAGCATTACGAACCCAAGTGAAATAACCACTAAATTGTTCACGCAATTTATGCAAGTTTTCTAAACTAATGAAAAACTTGTTTTGAGGTAAAGCAACCAATTGATCTTCAAACATATATTTCATTAGTATCAATCGACGCGTTGCTTCAACGTTACTTGTCATGGCTAAAAACACGGGTAGTAGATTGTCAATCTTGTCATACATGGATTTCATTTGACTGATTTGATCACGAATAGCCATTTTATCACTTTCAGATAAATCCTCGATGACAGGGCCACGAACTTTAAGGAAACATATAAAATTAGTTTCAACCATAATTTAACGAACAAGCAATTACCTCTTCCTTGACGAACACTCTCATCCATTTGTTTGACAATACCAGCAGCGCTATTTCTTTGTTGTAAAGTTAATGGCTTCAAGACGCCGTTTGGTTGCATTTGCATTTGTTGCTGTGGCATCATAGGCCTTTGAAGACCTTGTTGTTGTGCATGAATACCTTGCTGCTGCTGCTGTTGTTGTTGTTGTACAAATTGCGGAGTCTGTTGAGAAGGAGGAGGCCTTGGACCACCATTCATATTCTGTTGCTGTTGCTGTTGCTGTTGCTGCTGTTGAGCTTGAGCTTGAGCCTGTTGTTGTTGTTGTTGTTGTTGTTGCATTCTTTGCATCAACATTTCTTGATTTACCATTTGTTGTGCCTGTTGACTAGTTTGTTGTTGAGATTGAGGAGGAGGTCTCATAGTTGTAAATTGTTGTTGTTGAAGCTTTTGCTGTTGCAATTGTTGTTGCTGCTGTTGCTGTTGTTGAGCAGAAACTAATGTAGCAGGAACTGAAATAGGAGTACTTGAAGCTGATAATGCACCAGGATTTCCCATAGGATTGGAATTAGGGTTAGGATAGTTGGCAGTAACAGCATTTTGCTGCATTGGTGATCCGATAGCAGAAACGGCATCAGATTGTTGTGAGAATTGTTGCGGTTGTTGTTGTCCAGGTCTAAAATTACCATTGCTCATTGGCCCACCAGGAGCATTACCGACATTTCCAGTAACACCATTATTATTACCCATAGTAGCTTTATTTAATCCCATATTCATCAATTGCTGCTGTGTCATTCCACCCATATTTCCAGGCTGTCCTTGAGACAAGAAACCTTGCTGTTGGATAGGAGATGATTGGGATTGTTGTTGTTGTTGTTGTTGCAACAAATGATTTTGAATATGAGGAGAAGATTGCTGTTGGGATTGCTGCTGCTGTTGCTGTTGCTGTTGCTGTTGCTGTTGCTGTTGCTGTTGCTGTTGCTGTTGCTGTTGCTGTTGCTGTTGCTGTTGCTGAAGTGCCATTTGACGTGCAAAATACATTTGAAATTGTTGAGGGGAAATATTGAGACCTGCTTGTGCAGCATTTGATGCGTTCATACTTTGAAGTAAATTTAGTGGTATTTGGTTTGGTTGCTGCGGTTGTTGTTGCTGTTGTTGTTGTTGAGGTGGTCTTTGTTGCACTTGTTGCATTGCCTGAGGAGCATTGGATGCAGCCATTGCAGCGGCAGCAGCAGAACGTTGATAAGCAAACATTTGAGCTTGAGCTTGAGCTTGTTGGGCGGGAGATTGAATGGGTTGTTGGGGAGGTCTTCCTTGTTGTAACATGGCTTGTTGATAGTTTGTTTGTTGAGGACGCATTTGATTTTGACCTACCGGTTGTTGTTGTTGGTTCAAATTCAAAGGTGATTGAAAATTATTGCGTTGGCCCTGTTGCTGTTGTAACTGTTGTTGTTGTTGTAATTGAGGGGAAGCTACTTGACCATTGACATTACCAACAAGAGGAGACATTGGCTGTTGAATCATACCATTCATATTGTTTCCCATATTCGAGCTTTGGTTGATTTGATCTCTTATATGTTGAAACTTTTTAGCATAAGCTAAAATGTATTGATTCTAAAATAAATCTGTTAATTTTAACATAAAATAAAAACATTTAATTAAATCAAAATTACCTTGCTTGTACATCGTTGATAAAGACCTGCTTCAAAGTTACTTGCAACGTTATATGTTTCGTTTTCTGGCGTTGTAGGTGATAGATGTTTAAGAGCTAATGATCTACAAAAATCAAGGTTTTATTTTAATACCATAGTAACAAAGATAATCATAGCAACGAATTAAAGATTTTCAAAAAAAAAATAAAAAAAAAATAAAAAAAAAAACGCGCATCAAAAATACTTACAATTGACTCACAAAACGAGTTCTATCAGGAACGGTAACTTCATTTCTCCAATTGGCATTTGGAATATCGTTAGGATGGCCTAAATTAACCTGCTGTTGCTGCTGCTGCTGCTGTTGCTGTTGTAATTGTAACTGCTGTTGTTGAGCTTGATGTTGTTGCTGTGGTGTTTGAGGTGGTGGTTGACCATTTGGAGTTTGTAGATTGGGATTTTGTTGATTCATTTTATATGGACTTGAAAAGTTTAATATTTAAGGAGAACACACAACGCAAAAGAGAGTAAAATGGATTGGAAAAGAAATAAAAAAAAAAAGACAAAAAAAAAGGTTAATAATTAATATAAATGTGAATGTTAGAAAAACTTACATTGCACACTCACTCTGGCAATCTTTCTATCCGATTTTTTCTCCTGGTATAAAGTAAATCTCTCTCTTGAAACGGGTTTGTTGATTGAATATATACAATTTTCTTTCTTTTTTTTTTTTTTTTTTTTTTTTTTTGTTAGATGTGTATATGTATCTTGTTTATATTGAACTCTTTCTCTTTTTGTTTGATAATTTTACGCGAAAAAAATAATATGACAACAACAAGGTCACACTATTTACGCAAATATAAGAGAGTTAAAAAGATAAAAAAAAAAGAAATGAAGAAAATCAAGGTTATATATAAAAATTATATATAAAAAGAGGATATAAAATTAAGGGCAGAAAAGAGAAAAAATACAAAAGAGGGAGGAGAAAAAGGGAAAAAAAGAAAAAAAAGGAGGATCCTCATTGGAAAAAAAAAAATTTGTGTGTTTCTTTGCAGTGTACTTTCCACGTGATCTAATAGCTAATTTCTGTTAAAAAATATGTGCATATTATCTATCAGCTATATCTAATGCATCAATTAAGCATTCATAATGTTCCTCTATACATACTAATTTGAAAAATTGGATTTATTTCTGTTAAAAACTGTAAAAACAAGAAAAAATTTTCAATATCAAATCCGTTGACGTATCACATGAATTTATTTGCCTGAATATCTGATGCCATTATCAGGTTCCCAAATTGCATAAAATTTTAAATAATGACTTTTTGAATTCTACAAAAAAAACATATATTATATGGTAGACAATTAATTATTAACACATATAACATCTGTTATAATTCAAATGAAAAAATTATAATTTTCTGATCGAGAACAGGGCGGGTCTTTATTTTTTTTTTTTTGTTGAACAAAAAATCTTTTCATTCATCAAAACAACCATGCTAGGAGCTGTTCAATTTTTCGGAATCAAGCGACATACAAGTATAATTATAGTTTGATATTTGCACTAGTTTGTTGTATGCTACTTTTATTTGTATTCTTCATAGTAGTTGATTCAATGAAACTGGCACTGGTCTGATCGCCTCTCAAATAAGGATATTATCTGGTTCCATTGGAGAATTTTTTTTTTTTTTGGACGATTGAAACGCATCCAGTTTTAAAGTAAGCAGAAACTTGCTAAATATGCATTTAATATCATTAAAATCAAAGAATTATATTCACTATTAAATCAAATACAAAAATTTGAGCCTTGGGTAAGAAGACTGATTTGATATACCAGATTGATTTTGATTTGATGGCCCAACTTACGAAAAAAAATGAAGTCTAGGTGTTACATGAGCAGATCAAATATCGTATAAACCTCCGCTTTTCTTTTTTCGATATTAGATAAGGATCTATTGGGAATATTCAGAACAAGATTTTCATAGCGCATTGGTTTGACGATGAATACTAGATAAAATAATATTTAAGTAATTAACATACAAATGTTTTAAACTGGGGAAAGAAACTAATTTTTGGACTGGGCAACTTGGTTCATCAACAACCGTTGAATGTACACATCTAACACTTTCCAGTAGCATTTTAACAATTTTACTAAACCTTACAGATACCCTCTAATAATCTCCAGACATAGTAAAAGTAAAATGGCTTTTTTTAATTTATTTTAAAATCGTCATACACACATGTGGCATGATGTCAATGTGGTGCGTGCGTTTTTTTATGTAACGCATTGTGTATTATTTTCTGCTCCTAAATTTTTATATATCCACAAAAGTCAATATAACCACAAAAAACAGAGTATTTAGCATCTAAACTGTTGTAGAATATACACATAACTTCACACTGAATCAAACCAATAAAAGATGCATACTACTTGCATCAGTTTTTTCTCAACCGTCATACATTTAAAAAATATGTAACATGTTTCGCAAGTGGAATTCAACATCGGTTTGCCATTGTAACTTAGCAATCAAGTTAGAATTACGAAGTAAACTTGACTACATGTAGAAATAAACGAAATAGACTTTACGTATTTATGTTGCTCTCGTTTTTGTTATTATAGTCCAACACAATGCCTACATATAGGAATTTTTGTGCAGAAAAGCTTTGAATGACAAATGCAATTACCCCCAGACGGAGCCTCTTTAATATCACTATTAATCATGAATTTTGTACTTAAAACTTCCCAATATATACAGCACATGTAAAAAGGGGATGTCTTCCTTCAACGCTTTTTATATCAATTTATGGAATATAGAATTTGAATAATTGAATGCTGTTTATTCTTATCTATCTTTTTTTTTTTACTTATTTGAATCGATATTCATTAAATGCAGATTGCTTTATTTTATTTTTAGAAAAAAAAGAGTGTTTTCTTTTTTTTTAAAAAAAAGCACTTGCTGAAACTCTTCCAAAATAGCTGTTAACTAATAAAATAAAAATATATTATTCATGTATCTACCGCGCATTAAGTGCAGCTTCAAAATTTAATTTTGAATAACTATTTAATTTTACAAACATTTTTAAAATATCTGAAACAACCAACATTAAATAATTTAAAAAATTGTACGTTTTTATTTCATTATTTTTAAAACAACTCAAAGAGACAAAAAGTTTTGCAATCATGTAGATCAGCAATAGACGAATCTACCATTGCAATGAGAAATGAGAGCTTATTTGGATCCATATTCTGAGGGAGCTAATGATCTTACTGATTTTAGTGAAATGTAAATAGCAGGTAACCAACGTTTTGTTCAAACTTATCAAACGCACAATGACTCACGGACGCTGACGTCGGAGATGCATGTAGTACTTACCCCTATCAATGTCCATGTAGAGTGGTAGCTTACTTGGGCAAATATGCATAGAGACTCTATTCTTAATTGCATTCTATAAGAGTGCACAGTAAGAAATAGGTGCATTCTGGTAGCGATCTTCTTGTTACACAGTAAATTGTACAAGTTGTCTTATGGAATTATGGTTTCCAAAATGTGTACCTACTTTCATGTAAAGTTGGAAGTTGTCTAGATCGGAATTTAATCAGATAGAATTTCTGTTGTCAGTTTTTTACAGCTTAACTAGTAGTTTTTGATTGTTTTATTATGTGTCTTTTAGTAATTACGGAAGGAAATAATTGAGTTTATTATTGATTTGATACTATTCTATCCAATAATGTCTTCAGATTTTGTAATATAGTGGACTCGTCAAATAGAACTTTTTTACTAATTGACTATATCAAAATAGCCAAAAATAGCAGTAAGATTTCTTGACCAAAATTGCGAAAGTCAAAAATGTCCGTTAAATTAAATTTTCCCTATTCATGAGTTCATTAAATTGAGCCATAACTGTACTATGCTGTCTCTGCTAGATATATAAGGCAGTCATTTATATTACTTAATAGAACAAGCAAAGAACTTTCAAATAATGCATTGAATGTAAATAAATAACAGGTATAACTTCTAGATGTAGAGTGTAGGTTTAAAATTGAAATATAAGATTTTGTTAAATACAGGAATACAGCAAAAACAGCTTAATAACGTGTAGGTTCTCCACCAGGTCTAACTATCGTCTTAATTCAAGCTAGTATATTGTCCATCTACTATTTAAGACATACAATCATTCTTTGTAAATTTGCAACATTCACTGCTCACTGGTAATATATGTCTCCGATTCTTCTTTGGCGGTGGGCCTGGTTGTTGTCTATTCATTGAATCTGCGCTTCAGCCAGTATCAAACGTGTTCAATTGGGTTCAAGTCTGGGCTCTGGGCTAACCAATCTCTAATTATTTCAAACCAAAAACCGTCGGCACTAAACCAGCCTTGTGTGTTCCCAGACAGGTGCGACATGGGATTGTCTTGTTGCTAAAAACGGATAAAATTGCAATTTGTGTCACAGTACTCTGAGGTGTCCCAGAGAGAAATTTGTGAGATATTGACGTAAATACTTGAGTCTATCGAGCCGCCAATATCTGTAGTAATGTGACCGGGGCCATTTGCTGCTACACAACCTTAGAAAGAGCGCCACCACCATCTCCCTGTCCAAGTGAGGCTCCATCAGATGAGGCTGCAAAATGTCAACGCTATTTGACCAATAATAAGAATTGTCATCTAAACCCCATATATTGACTTTGGCTTTGTCAGAAACACCTACTGCCTCCATTAATTTACTGTACTGTAAGATGTAAGATATTGATATGCTTTGGCTGATGCCAGTCGAAGAGGCTTGTTTTTGTTGTATAGGATCGGATTTGCGATAATATACTTAAAAAAGAGGGATGTATCCCAAAGGAACTCTCAGGTTTATATCTAAAACTCCGAAATTGTTTAATTTTTCAGTTTTACGTAAAATTGAATTTTGTTTATATTTAAAATAAAACTCAAAAAGGTTTTCATAAAGTAACATGTCTATAGAACCATATAAATCTTTGAAAAAAATGTTAGACGATGAGAAAGAAGCACTATTATACAGTGGCTCCCAAAACTGTCCCAGTGTTTGCTAGTTTTGAGTTTAGCATGATTTTTAGGTACAACGTGAATTGTCGAAACAATATAAAAAAAATAACAATTAAAAAAAAAGAATATATTAATCAGTTTCTCAAACTGTTATCAAAAAATCAAAAATGATAGTGAAGTTTATTTAAGAAGTAAAATGTAGTTGCTTTTATATGTTTTTAATTATTATGGTTATCTCAGGGACCACACCACTATAATTCCCTAAATTGTATCATGAGAATATTTATCCAGATATATACCTTGAGGATTATTCATCGATAATCCTGTCAAAGCAAATGCCATGTTGCGATATTGCGTAGCAGTATGGATGCTACGAGAATAAGAATTATTAATACTGTTAAAGCTGCCCTTTTTTAGTATTGTGAGAATTGCCCATTAATTCATGATTATAAATATGAGAAAAAGTCTGGAATATACTATGGTATTACAATAGAAAGAAATAGACAGATATAGCTGAGTACAAACCACTGTTTATAGTCATAAGGTGTAACATATATGAATTTATGCCATGTAGTAAATTATACTATTTATGGACATGTTAAATTAGAGTTTCAATGTTACTTCAAATGTATATATTTAGATTTAGCAGTTGTTAATATTGTAGAAGACGGCATAGATATGGTTGACACAACACAACGAATATATTTTTAAGTTACGACATATTTTATATATTTAGGAAGACAAAATAATTTTCTTTTATATAAAGTTAAAAAAAGTGTAGATTTTATTGTCTGTTCGGAGAAATGTCTAATTGTAATAGGTGTAGTAACTGGGACAGTTCTGAGGGCTAAAGATGAAAAAAATATATTCCTATTTAATAGTCCGTCCAAAGACCGTTTCTTTCCAAGCATTGTTTTATACAATTTGGCATGCTATCTATAATCTTTTGACACTCCTCTTGTTTGATTGTGTTGTACCAAACCTCGGTTACACGCCACGAAAGATCAAGGATTTCTTTGGGTGCTGCTTTATGACTATTAAGCCTCATTTTCAATAAAATTTACATATTTTCAATCAGATTTAAGTCATTTAATTGCTGAGATTGATTTATAACCTCGTAGTATCGATCCAATGGATATTTACTGACTAAATTTGACATATGCTTTGGGACATTGATATGCCAAAAATGATCTGATTGTGCTGAACTAAGATACTATTTCCACACATAAGAAATCAAATGTCATCTCAAATAACACTATGTTCTAATATTCAAATAGAAATGACATAGATTTAATCATAAAATATGAAAAGTATGAGTAACGTAACATACAATAAAATAAACTGAATTATATAATAACGAGTAGAATCATAAAATAAACCTGAAAAACACATAGACCAAGGTAAGGATTGTTCTATGTGGATCATTAAAAAAATATGTCGAAAAACAGACATTAAAAAGGCGCCTTGATTATGTAAATCAAGAAACTCAATATAAACCTTAAATCACGGACAAACTAATATATTTATCAAAAGAATAAACATATGGATATCGCATGAGTAAAATAGAATCATACTTTTGTGATTCAATAAAAAGCATGAATAGACGCATGCAATGTAGCATGGTCTGATAAACATTATGGTTTAACAAATACTCTAAATTGGTAATCCCGTGATTCCTAATTCAGATAAATCACTGACAGTTACAGTAAAACTGCCAGGCATAATTAAATTACAAATAATATAAATAGAGTAGAAATATAGACTTATTGCACACTATCCATTTTTTAATAAAGAAGGATTTAAACTGTATCTTTTTTAAAGCTTTTCTCATTTTACTGCACTGATCACGAAAAAGGTCTAATTTTGTCCCAGGATAATTGATATTCCGCTTCAAAATTTCTTCTAAAAATTTTTTATGCAAATTTCAATTTACAATACCTTCAATTTTGCATAACCGACCAACTCCAGCATACGCAGCGGTACCCCAAAGCATGACACTCTCACTGCCACTTTCAGCCGCTATTTCCACAAGGTTAGGTTTCAAGCTCTCATTGTCTCTGATTCAAATCTAGCTTCTACAAATTAAGTTAAATCAATTACTATTGGTTTTATCTTGTTAAACTACTCTTTTTTTATCATCGGAAATCCAATTACTGAGTTAAATACATCAATTCAAACGCTTCTTGGTATTAGGCCTAGACAACGAAAAAATTTTGTTCTTAATAATCGCACCTAAATAACCCCTACGGAGTGCTTTTCGAAAAATCTTTTGGCTCAATTTAGCTCCAACACCGGTTTCAAGCATTTTAAATACATTACCAACATTATTGACTGCGTTTTTGTTGCTTAGTGAACGCAAAAGCTTTCATCAGTATTAGAAAGCAATTTAAGTGAACCTCCTTTAGACACAGTCAGACTTGTGCAACATCGGTTTTTAATTATTTTCGTAATAAATTTACTGAAACACATTATCTCCACAACAAAAAAACACTAATTTATTGTTGTTTAAAAGACAGACGACACTCTTTTCCTTATTGGCTTGGAGTTTTTTCTTGCTAACTTTAAATAGGCCAAAGCACCAAAATCAGTATGCAAAAAAAAATTTTTTTTACTCTTTTTATTGAATTAAGGGTTTTTATATTAATTGTCAAAAATTTAGAATAATAACCCAAGTTGTACTTATATAATCACTGATTTTGCAAAAATCAATAATACCTCTCAAAGCTGTCCCAATGAACATGTTGTCGCAGATCAGACATAAATTCAGATAACGAATAAAATTTAATTTTTTTTTAACTTGACATAAAAGAAATTTATTTAATCTTCCGAGATACATAGAATTCGTCTCAATTTAAATATATTTGTAGTACTTAAAAATCATACTAAACTCAAAACTAGCAAACACTGGGACAGTTGTGGGAGTCACTGTATTTAATTAATAATGATTATGTTAATAAATATATAAACTGTGATAAATGTGATCATAAAACCAAATTAAATTTAAATAAAAAGTTATATATTTGTAAATATTATAAATGTAGAAAAGCATTATCTCCATTAAAAGGTACAATTTTCAATAATTTAACTTTACCATTAAATATTTAACTACACATATTATATCTTTTTCTTGTAAAAGCGCCTTCTTCCTTTATAGCATCAAGTTTGCAAATTATCAAAAACACAATATGATCATACAATAAAATATTTAGAAAATACATAAAAAATAAACAACTATTAGGTAACAAAAATATTAAAATTGGAGGTAGAAATAAAATTGTAGAAATAGATGAAAGTAAGATTGCAAAAAGAAAATATAATAAGGGGCATAAAGTAGAAGGTGCTTGGGTCATTGGTGGTATCGAAAGAAGTATATTGAAAAATAAAATAAACAATGAAAACAAAAAAATGTCCTTATTACCTATTACCTATTGAAGAAAGAAACATTGATAATATAGACTTAATTATAAAAAGATATAAAAAAAAAGATACGACAATATATACAGATTTATGGAAAGGATATAATAATTTAAAAAATATAGGTTATAGGTTATAAACATATGACTGTAAACCATTCTAAAAATTTTAAAGATCCAGTGACAGGTGTACATACTAATACTATTGAACGAACATGGAATGGTCTTAGGCAAAGTATTATTCCACGAAATAGAAATAAAAAAGATATAGCATTGTACTTAAAGGAGTATCAATGGCGTAAGAAAAATAGAGAATATGATATATGGAGAAAGTTTTTAAAGGATTAATTTTAAATAAAATAAAAAATTAGATTTTATATTTATAGAAAAAGATGATAGATAAAAAAATAATCAATTTATATATGAAATGCATTTCTGATATTCATTATTCTCATTATGAAGACCTGGCTATGTCAATAAACTAGTCTATTTAATACA
>JAEPRC010000357.1:0-43193 GCA_016758945.1 Mucor plumbeus
GAGTTTTTGAAAAGAAGTCAAAAGCTCGTCTTCCTCAAACGAGCTTTAGTCACACACAAGAAAAGCTCGTATGGGGTGAACGAGCTTAAAAAAAAGCTCGTTTAATTTTAACGAACCTCGAAAAAAGTTCGGTAGGGTAAAACAGGCTCGGCTCGTTTTATATGCCTAATTGTATATGAGAAACTGGAAACAATCCAATATCATAATACGTTAAAACCAAAATTTTAGACAGAAAAACATCATATATCAGGCCTATAGATATGAAACAGAAACAACATTTAAAATTTATACTTCACAAGGTACATCTAGCAACAAATTATTTATATATATATATAAATAGGTAGAAGTAGTAAAAAATAGTTGTAGTTTTATCGACATAAATCTGAAACGATGGTATTTTTTTTTTTTTTTTTTTTTTTTTGCAAATTCTAAATAAGTTGCTGAAAGAAGCCAAAATTTTTGGACTGAAAAATAAACTACTTAGTATTTGGTCCATATGCCCAGTATTTGCTTCACCAGGCGCATCAGTTGTTAGGTATTAATCTATCAGAATTAGGAATTACCGAATTACCAGTTTAGAGCATTTGTCAAGCCATGATGTTTGACATGCAAATCATACAATGCTGCATTCCATGCGGTTATCATCATGCTACTATGGAACTATAGAAGCATGGTTCTATTATATTCACACAATATCCACATATTCAATCTAATTATATTATCATTCACATTCACTACATTTATCCAATTAATATATAAACCCTCTGTATAAGCTCATAATAAAAGGGTACTTTTTCATTTGAATAATTTTATACGTTTACCTTTTGATAAATCAGGTGTTTTACATAAGAAACGTCAGTGGTTATGGCTTTATTATTTGAAAACTTCGTAATTGTATTGCGCAAGGTCTAGAGACAGAATATAAGTGCAAGAAACAAAAGTATAATTTAATAAAGGAACTGGTTAAATTAAATCACATGCAAAAACTGAAGAGAATTTTTATTTAATATCAATAATTTGTTCTATTTATTATCAAATTCTATGTATTATAACAATTCATTAGATCAGTATTTATTTACTACCACAACGTAGCATATATTTGATGTCTGCATATTACATGTACCTGACATCTATAAAATATATTACTCACTCTAGAGTCATTCTTTATTAGGAACAAATTAAGGATGTGGTCATAAATTAATTATTTCTCCTATTCCCAATAAGAATTACAAATTCAAAGGTCCATTATCTTCCAAATTACCATAATAAGCTGTGGATGTAACGGTAATCTAGTTGATTTTAATATTGTTTTTTTTATGAACACTCTTGGACGAAAACAGAAAAACCAAACCTGGAATCCAACTATTAGATACGGTATACAATTCATATATCCTTATTTCATTACTAAAAGTGCATTGAATACTAGCTATCAATGATAATTGAGTAATGAAATATATTTATTTGGAATGGGATTATAGAAATAGAAGGGAAAGGAAGAAGCAGATAATTTCACTAATGTTCATTTAGATTGCATGAATTATTGGTATTTATATGAGCTGGATGTTAGTTGTACAGTATTTGGGTTGAGGTAAAAATGTAATGGATCGAATTATTACAAAATCATAGAAGCATGATTCCATTATGTTCACACAATATTTATATATTAATTTTAATTATATTATTATTTACATTTACTAAACTCATTCAATTGGCATTTAAAGTTTCCCTTTAAGCTCATAATAAAACAGTACTTTGACATTTGAAAATAGTTTTATACTTATATCTTTCGATAAGCCATAGCAAATATTTTGAAATCGTCTGTTTCAAAAATGTTAAAAAAATGAAATAGAAAAACACAGATTTTTTTCATACTGATATATGTTATAGAATATACACTTTAAAGTAGATGAGCTTTATTCTTGAAAGATGCTAATGCAGCTCAATGTGGTGTAGATATGAAGGTCCAAAGTTTTTAATTTTTTTTATAGGGAAATAAGTTTTTTATTAAAATTATTTTATTGTTTAATGTCCTACTAGCGTACCCGGACTAGGGCAGAAAAGAGTAAGGCAGGGTAAATGGGGAACAAGTTCTAAATGACTGAATGAATATTTTCTTGGAAGTGTAAAGCAAAAAAAGCTAATTGAATGGATGATAAAACATGAGAGGGAACGAAAGGAATGGAATCAAAAACGGAGCAGTAATGGGAATTCCAAATGGCCTGTTGAATGCATGCAAATACTTGAGAAACGGGAGGTCGGGATATGGTAAAGAAGAGGTACCAGTGTTGGAGGATGTCATGTATAAAAATTCGAGATACTGGTTATAGGTACAAGAAATAAGCATTTGATCAATGTATAAAGAGAGTACTGTAGTCCAGACAAGGTATTTTAGAGGACAAGAGAATAGAAAGTGCTCGGTATTTTTAATTTGGTGATGAGCAGGACACAGAGAGCATTTGTCTGAGTAATCTGATGGTATATAAAGGTGAAGTTTCTTTTTGATTGTGATCTTTTGATGAAGTACCCGGTGCCAAGTATTGCGTGCATTCAAAGGAATCTGGAGTTTCCAAAACGATTTCCAGTTTGACGAAGAAAGAGTGGAGTTTGGAGGAGAAGGAGGGCTAGATGAAGGTAAAGCTTTAAAATATTTAGCAGACATAAATGAAATAGTAGAACGATTGTTAGATGTAGTTATAGGATCACGAATAATAGCTTGAAGAAAAGAGTGTAAAGTTGATAAATTGGAGATGTTTGTATCAATGTTGAGGTGAGCTTGAAGTGCATTTGTTGGACGAAGTACTGAGGTGAGAAAGTGATATAGAACGAAATTGTGGAGAAGAAGACGGTTTGGTTGAATGAGAGCAATGAATTTGGCACTGGAGTTGCGATGAGAAAGGGCATTGGTGTTGCAGTGAAATTCTAGGGCGAGTTTTTCAGTGTTGAAATGAGTTTTTAATTTTTTTTTTTTTTTTTTAGGGTAGAACGTAGTGGATATACTTTATTTATTATTATTTAATGTGAAGACTTAATATACATGAAACTCCTACAATAACGCTTCATGTAGCACAACGTAAACGTAAACTAAAGGTCAAGAGATTGAGAGGTCTCCACAAGTGGGCTTATTATAAACAAGGTTGCGATATGATGATATTATGAAAGTGGGGAAAGAAATCTACTAAATAAAGTGCTGCACCCAGAGCCAAACAGGCATGCGGAGAAACGTCATACTAAAAGTTGTGGGTTGGCGACGATGACACTAAACAGGATATACAGTACTACATAACATTATCAAATAAACTTGTCGACACCAGGATTTGAACACGAGGCCTTGCGCCTGGGAAGCACACGCCTTAACCATTCAGCCCAACCACCAAGGGCGTTTTTAATTTTTAGCAGCGAAATATCTATAAAAATCTGAAACATTAGCACTAAAAAAATTATTTCGTCTGATAGAAATAGGATATTTCAGAAAACATGTTTTTGGATTAAAATTGAACATCTCAAGTATATTGGTATGTATTTTTATTTTGGTGTTATTTAGTGAAAAAAAAATTTGAGCAGGGATAAAAAGTTGGGGACAGTTTTTAAGAAGAAAGCAGCAAATTTGATTGATTTTGAAGATTTTCTTTCAAAAAAAAAAGTGTTGCACAGTAATTTTTTATCCATATGCATATATAATGTACAGTACAGTACAGCTAAGACATACGATCAAACAGTGTGCGCATATATTGGAACATAATTTGATTTTTATGGAAAAAGTTAAATTTCTAAAATGTACAAAGTTGTGATATATTTTTTTTAGCAGCTAAAGTTATATTCTCTAATATATTATGCTACGACATTTGGTTTTCCATGATCTTTAAAAGCTTTAATAGTACACCATAATGCTCATTTATCAGTCATTTATCAATGATATCCTATACAGGCCACCACAGCGACAGAATGTCTGATATAGACAACTCGAAAATTAGTAGTGTATAAATAGAAGTTTTGAATATGCAAGTAGTCAAGCTGATCATTGATGTAAATGAGAGTTGATAAAAAAAGTGATAATTTTTTCTACTATTGTATATAAAAAATGTAATTTCTACCTTTTTTGTGTATACAATATATACGATACCGAGTATAATTTACGTTACTGTACACACATAGCAGAAACATTTCTTTTGAATAATTTTATAAAGATGAAGAAAAAAATCCTCCACAGAAGCGAACAGCATTGTACAAGATGTTATTGGAGTAAGCCAATAGCGACTCCCGCTACTTTAAAATTGTACCAAAATAAGATGCTCCTTATCTGTTATCTATTTTATTTTACACACGCACATATGGTCTTTCTCTATATGACTTTTTTTAGTGTATCAACACAACTAGATTCGTGAGAAAAGGTACATGTTTTTTGTCATTTTAATACAACTTTTGACATGTATTTCCTTTTATAAAAAAAAGTAAAAAGTAGAAAAGTACGAGGATATATTCATTAAAAAAAAAAAAACTGCCACTTGTTATTTATCTCTTTGTGACCCACGAGATTTGCCGTAATCAAAATTACGGGATCAAAGCTTGACAAATCCAAATTATTGTTTACCCATTTATTTTTTTGATGCTCTGCATCAATGAGATGTGTCATTTACCCTTGGCTTACAAGTCGAGATGTGAAGTGGAATGCCTTTTAGTTTGATACTAAATAGATGGCTAAAATTACTTTTTAGTATGCTTTCTGTTCTTCAACAGGAACAACTAGTTAATTTCGAGTTACACATTTGATCATTGTAACATTGTAATCTTTTCTTAAACAAAATATTATTGTTTGTCTTGGAAATGTGAATGATGGCCTTTTTTTTTTTTTTTTTGCTTGTATTTTCATTGTAGTTTATAATATAGTATATTGAATATGCACTCCCGGAATCTCGCTCTAGTGGATTTCTGCGATTTTTTGTACTCCACAAGTTTTATTTTGTGGGAAAAAAATACCATGAAAAGTGCCCAAGTAACACATATATATATATAAACTTTTTTTTTTTTTTTTTTTTTTTTTTTTTTTCGCAACAAGCAAAAAAAAAAAAAAAAAATTAAATAATAAAAAAAAAAGAAAGGCAAATGTGTCATAATGCTGAATTGATTACTGTACATTAGGTACCCTACTCTTTTCTTTAGTAGCCATGGTAAGAATACCCTTTTCAGACAATCATGCACCAATTCCCACGAATCAACCAAAAATGTACATACTATAAGTTCTCTTTTTTTACATGTCAATTGATTTTTTATCTGCAACAACTAGTATCAATTCTATGATGACATTTTCTTATCAACCACCATTGAGTTCCGAAATAGAAAATCACCAAAACAAGTGAAATGAAAAGTGATTTATTAGTCATGAGAGGAACCACATTTGGAAGATGCGTGAGAGATAATCAATTTGATTGGACAAATGTATTCTTTTTTGGAGATTACTGCTCTTGCACTTGCTCCTTTGAAAATGTGGGGGAAAATCCCATTTGGATCAAGTGATCCCCCCCCCCTCACGGTAGGGATATCAGATATGTAAATGGATTAGTACTACAACATATTTGTCAGCGGAACAATATTATAGGACAATGCCTCATTTCGATAAGATAGCTTTCAGAAACTTTAATATTATTCATTTGGTACAAGAAAGGGCACGATGGTTTTCTTATCCTTTTTTGTGTGCTTAATATTACAGGCGGAGTCATGTAGAAATAAGCAACATAATGATAATGATGAACAAATGGCATGGAAGATCTAAATAACATTAAAGCAGCGCGTTAGTTCCTTGGTTTGGTATAAAAAGAAGAGCAAAAGTATCCTTTTTTTCTTCTCTTGTCTGCTTTATCTTTTTCTCATTTATCTTTTCCTTTATTTTTTATTTTTTATTTTATTTATTTTTTTTTACTTGTACATTAAAATATTTACTAGTAAAAAAAAACAACTCTTTTACTATATTCCCAATTTTATTTTGAAAATTCCGTCACCCCGTACTATAATTATTATATGGTTGGCATGGACCGTAACCTAAGCATCAATGAAGTAAACGAAACTGGTGAAAACAGACCTCGGTTTCAAACCGAGGAAGAATTATTACATTCTATGGGTTATAAGCAGGTACAACTAATTTTAGCATGAAAATTGATCTCATTTTAAATAAACTAAATATTTTAAAATAGGAAATGGATAAAACCATGTCAACTGTTTCTAACTTTGCAATTGCTTTTGGCTGTTGCTCTATTTTATCTGGCCTCACTCCTCTTTGGGGTGATGCCATGCTTGCTGCTGGATCAATTGCTGTTATTTGGGGCTGGATCCTCGTATCAATCTTTACATTCGGTGTTGGTCTTTCTTTAGCTGAGATTTGTTCTGCCTATCCTATCACTGGTGGTCTTTACATTTGGGTATCTAAATTAGCTCCCCCTGAGTGGGTTCCTATCATGTGTTGGTTGACTGGTTGGTGTAACTGGCTTGGTTTGGTAAATATTGTAACAAAATCTACTTGATGAAACCTTATTCTAATATCTTTTCTTTGTTTGTATTACAGACTGGTACGTCTCCCCCCCCTTTTTTCTTATCATTTAGATCATCTTGTATTATGTCAAAAAATCAGTAAAAAAAATTAACTTTATTTTAATTATAGTTGCGATCACTTCAGCAGATCTTGGTCTTTCTCAATTCATTGCTTCAATTATCAATATCAGCGACTCTAACAACAGTCCTAGTATTTACTGGCAATACGGTATTTTTGTCGTTATTGCTGTAGTACATGGTATTATTAACTCTGCAAGCGTCAAATACAACGGCTTCTTTAATCAAACATCACTTTACTGGCATCTTGTTGGTACTCTTCTAATTGTAATTGTTGCTTTAGTTTTAACTCCAAACAAACCTAGCGCTCAATGGGTTTTTACCCACTTTGAAAACAATACTGGGTTTTCATCTGGAGGTTATGCTTTCTTGATCGGTCTTTTGCAATCTCAATATACCCTTTCTGGTTTTGACAGTGCTGCTCACATGTCAGATGAAACTCGCGATGCTGGTCGCAGCGCTCCTCGTGGTATCCTTTATGCTATCGGTACTGCTGCCATTGTTGGTTTTATCTTTTTAGTCTCTGTTAACTTTTGTGTCCAAGATTATCAAACTCAAATTGTTGATACTCAACTTAGTCCTGCCATGACTCAAATTTTCTTGGATGGTGTTGGCTATAAATGGACTGTTGTATTTACAACCATTATTATGGGTGCCATGTTCTTTTCTGGTTCTGCTTTGACTTTAGGTAGTTCAAGAATGATTTATGCTTTTGCTCGTGATGGTGGTACTCCTTTCTCTAAACAACTTGCTACTATTAATTTGAAAACTCAAACTCCCATTTATGCTGTTTGGTTTAATGTCATTTTTGCCATAATTGTTGGTTTGCTTTATATTATTAATGAAACAGCATTTAATGCCATCGTCTCTGTCAATACTATCGCTTCTTCTATGGCCTATTTTATCCCTATTGCTCTCAAATTAACTGTTGCAAGAAAAGTGTTTGTTCGTGGTCCTTTCCATTTGGGTCCATTTTCTGATGCAGTTAACTTTATTAGCTTGTGTTGGATTTTATTGACATCGGCTCTCTTTGTTTGCCCAACTGAATACCCTGTTACTCCTGATAACATGAACTATGCTATTGTTGTATTTACTGGTGTCATTGGTGCCTCTGTTCTTTACTATCATGCTCGTGCTAAAAAGTTCTTCAAAGGCCCTGGCAAAAGTCTTGAACATGATCCTCAATTGGATGGTATTCCTGTTGAAACTGCCGTTGATGATGCCAAGAAGCATGGCCGCGCTCCTGAATATGATAGCTCTAGTCAAAGCAGCAACAGTGATAATGAAGGCAACAAAAAATATCAAGTTAATGAGGTTGAGCGTATCTAAAAGAATTCAATACCCATTCTTTTCGTACTATTTATCCCTTCTAGTCAATTATATTTCTTAGATTTTTTTTGCTCTTAGTAATCATACTAATATTATTTATATATATTTATCTCTCTTAAACTACTTCTTTATTTTATCTTTTAATAAAACACTCTGATTTGTATATAACAATCTATTTTGGGTAGTAATTTTATCATTTTTGTGTGTACCAACATATTTAATCAGTTTTTTTTTTAAAAAAATTTAATACATGCATTGTTCATTGAAATGTTTAAAATATGATGAAATATCCAGTTGACCGCATGGAGTTATCCATACATTTACTGATTTCTGCATGAAAAACATTAACTGCGGCGTCTGAAATCTGATCTTTTTGAATGCCAATTCAGGTGCTGAAAAACGAAAAAAAAAACAAAAAGCCGAAAAATTCAAAATTTAAAGAATTTTTTCTAGTATATAACAATAATAAACACAATTTATAAAATTAAGTAAACTTATGTCAAATTTTTCAAAAAAAATTTGAATAGTTTTTATTTGTCAAAGTATAACATAAAATATTGCCCAATTTTAATAAAAGTAGGTTTTTGGGTTTTCTCAAAAAAGTAATAAATATTATCGAGCAATATTTAAACAAACAGTATTAAATTAAAGAAGACAAAATTTAGATGTACTTTTGCTAATAAGTACCTTAGTAAATGTCGCATTTTGAGGCTGAAAAAATGATTTTTATCAAATTTGACAAAATCTGCCTACATCCATAAGGTTTAAAAGGTGAAAGAGTTATCGACATTAATTTTTCCAAAAACACATCAAATATCATCTATTAAACGAGGGCTATCGTTTGGAATACTTTAGAGCTCTGAGCAAAGCCGAAAACCATAGTAATGCGCCGATTAAAGTGCCAATTTTAGTGATTTCTGTGAAACATGTGGAATTATATGTTTAGTTTTATATAAATAATTTGGATTTAATAATAATTTGTCATGCATGTAGTCTAGGGTTATTGCAGTTATTATTTTACAAGGTTGGTGTACTTTTTAGATTGAAATTTTCAATTGTTTTAACCTTTCTTTAATTTAATACAATTATAAACTACGACAAATTGCTACATTATTCTTTTGATCAGTAGAACTAATTTTCTGTCATGTTATATATAAATTCAAAAAGATCATCACAGGTACAGTATAGCTGGATTTATATTTAATGCTATTGCTTTTTTCTTATGCTCATGCTGTGAGCTAGAGTGTTCTACTCATCAACATTATTATTATAAGAAAATTTGAATCCCATCAGACTTGAATATGATATATTCTGTTTTAATTTATAGCCGAAATTAAAATAAAAAGTTTGGGTATCTATCTAGTGTATCGAATAATTTTAATATGCAAAAAATAGGGTACGATTGCTGATTGAACGTCTGAAAAAATCCTTCAAAGACGAATAGGATTTGATGAGTTTGGGCTTTGTGACACCATAATACCTTATGGCGATATAATTATTAGGTAGTTTTGTTTTTTTTTTCGTAATATGACGAATTTTCAAAAAGTCTTAGCTTGCAAATATTAGCGTAATCGTCTTTGAGGCGCTGTTGGGCACTAATTAAAGTGCTCGAAAAATCAGATTTCACAGAAACGATAGTTAATTTTGAAAAAAGAAGCAGCAATGCATTAAACAAATTCTAATACCACTATAAAAATTTAGTCAACCTTTATTATTCATTGTGCAGATTACATAGAACAATATAAATAAGCCTCAATAAAAAGTTTCATGTACGATGATGTTATTATAGAATTGAGTTGCAATCGATTGGTTTGATTTACGATCGAAACACTCTTACTGCTTTTGCTGTAGATGAAACCAAATGAATCGGAAGATAACAAAGTAAACTATTCAGTTACGTTTGCACACAACGCCATACAAATGACAATATCAATATTATCTTTCACGAATTAAATGATTATCCTTGCATCTCTTTCTTCTGAATAGCAATTGTTTTTATTTTTTATTTTTTTTTAAAAAAAAAAAAAAAACTGATGTTTAATTTGCATAGGAAATTTCAACTACACCTCCAATGACTTTCATGAACTAGATGATGTGCTTTAGCATCTAGAATGAAAATTAAGAAATTTTTTACTTTGTCTCAATGTGACAGGAACATAACATTTACAATTAAAAGTACAATTAAGAAGAAGGAGAAGGAGAAGAGGAAGGGGGGGCGATTAGCTCTACAAAAACACATACAATCTATGAGAATCAAGTTACAATTTATTATCATTATTGGTAACGCATTTTGCATATAAATAAAATGCTTACAGTAAAATGAAAAGCACAATCCAATATTAAAATTTTACTGATACGATAATTTAGGAAATCATGTTTCACAATAAAAAAAAAAAGGTTCTTCTTTGTTTTTTCCTTTTTCAAAAGAAAAAAGATGTTTTATTTTTATAGTAAAAGATTTTTTTTGGGAGAAAATGTAGAAAGTGTTGAACGGTATAAATTAATAAAGAAAAAAGAAATAAAAACATAGAACATATGAAATATAATATTATTAAAGAAAAAATATATAAAAATATACTAGAGAACTTTTGTTTAAAAAGATACTCTGTAAAGGTATGTGTTGAACATATACAAAAGGCAATTTCGTTGAAGAAAAAGCCCATAAAAGAAATAGATAGAAAAGATAAGAAAAATATACAGAAATAAAAGATGCTATAAAAAACTTTTTTTTAAAAAAATGCTATTTTACTCCTGTTGAGGGACAAGGATGGAGCGCAAAATAGCGCAACGACGTTCAAGCATACCCAAGAAACCATGCATTTGTTGAGCATTCATACGGCTAAGTAAAGTCTTGAAGCGTGTATCATCAATCTCTGCCCATTCCTTTGATTGCACAGCAACGGAAGGAGGAGTAGGTGGCATAGCAGGAGTAGCAGGGAATAAAGCTGGTGTCTCATTAGCAATATGAGCAATCTTATTTGGACGTTGATCTTCTAACTGACTAATAGAATCATCACGAGGACGCTTATTAGTGGGAGACTCAACAACACCATCTTGAATAAAGTTACAAGCATTACAAAGAGCTTCACTATCTTCACTCTTTCTCCAAAGAGCTACATTGGTCTGATGACAGCTATTGCATTGTTGTTGTTGTTGTTGTTGTTGAGAATTAGAAGGATGACTAAAAATAGGACGAAGCAAATTAGCAGCCACTTCAGCAACATTTGAAGCAGTAGAAACACTAGTGGTAGGTGAATTAATAGGAGATGTCACAATAGAGGTAGTGGCAGTTGTAGGAGAAGCCTGCTTTGAAGTTTGTTGCTTTTGACGAACATGAAGAGGACGATGAGTACCATATTGCTTATAATATAAACCACAAGCATTACAAAGAGAGTGAGCTCTATCAGGAGTACGACGCCAAAGAGGAGTTTTAGTTACATGACAGTTATGACACTCTAATTGACGAGGAGGTCTATAAGCTTTAGGCTTACTAGGAGTAGTAGGAGCGGAAGTAGTGATAGGTGTAATTACGGGGGCAACTACAGCACCATCATTGACATTAGAATTGTCATCTTCAAATTTAACAAATTGATCAAAACTTTCTAAAATGTTGTTGTTGTTTGAATCATTTTGTTGATACATGGCAGCAAGTGATTGAAGAACAGACATTGGAAGGTTTTGCAATACATTTGGATCAATTGAAAGATTATTAGTCAATTCAGGGCTGTCAAGTGAATCATTAGATGATGCTGGAGAGGGGAAATTTGTCTCAATGACAGGTGAAATTTGCTGGTTATGATCTTGAAGAAAGTTTGATAAAAGATGATCTTTTCCAAAAATATCAGAAGAAGATAAAAGCAAATAATCGTTTGATTCAGTCATTTTTTGTTGGGATAAAAATTATCAGGGAAAAAAAAAGAAAAAAATATAAAATAAAAACGCTACTGTATGAAGAGTAAACGTTTATATAAAAACAAAAAGGGATTTTTAGTTTTAAAGGGTTTTTGGAGAAGGGGGGAGGGGTTTTTCTTCTTTTTCAGTTAAACGCGTCTACCAATCTTCTAGTTGAAAATCAAATATGTTTATATATAAGAAAAAGGAAAAAGAAACATAATTGATGGCCTTTTTTTTCTTATTTATACTCTTTAGATCCCGGGTCTTTTTTCTTTTTCTGCTGGGGATTTAAAGTGACACCTGACATTTAAGATGCCGCGCAATGAGTCTTATCCCCTTATATTTCTTATGAAAGCTTACATGTTATGCTTCTTAGTTTATATTCAATATATATATATATATATAATACATCATGTGAATTACTACCCGATGAATTTCTTGTATGAATTTATATAGTCTATTGTTTGGTGTTACAGACCTTATTATATATTGTTTGGAAGCATTTACAGTTTGTATTTTTCATATTTCTAATGAGTCACATTTATTTAAGGGGAAATGATTCGTAACCCAATTACAGTGACGCCAAGTGTATTCAATAATTGCGTATTCATGATTGGAAGCTGCTATTTAATCAAACTTTTATATACTTGTATTGCTTTCAAGAGGTTATATCTATCTTATCGAGCCAATCGTAATCTTTCTGATAATCAAAAGGAAGGGGAAACATCCTAATTCGTACACATAAAGTTGTACGAATCATTAAGGGAATACTTAAACGCTGATTCTAAACTCACTCGACTTGTTGCAATAAAATAAGTTTCATGTTTTCGCTTGAACATTCAAATTTAAAGAAGAAAATAAACTGAAATTATATGTGTAAAATATATTTAAACGTCTAGATGCTTAATTTTTTAAATGTAAATGTTCATAAAAGAATCAATAGTATAGATGGTAACATTCAGACTTTTTTTTTTTTTTTTTTCTCTAGTGTTACTAGTTTACAAGTATTCTCGGGGATAGTTTTTGATCTATTATTCTATTATTTCGTTGTTACAGTTACATGCACGAGCATCGTCTTTTTTGTTTCTTTTTAAAGAATATTTACAATAAATAAATGTATTATTTATCACGATATCATACATTTAACGATATTGAATATAGTCCAATGTCTTATAGTAACATGTTAAACCTAAAATTGATAGACTAAAATCCTAAACGAAAATTGTGGTGGTTGATTAGCGTTTCAAACCCATTATTCTGGCGGAGAGAAATTTTATAGTCATTAAAAAATATATGTCTGCATCAACATACAGTAGAGTGGTAATTTTAATGTCTAAATAAGACACATTGAGTTGTAAAAGGATGTTAGATATGCTCTTCAAGCGTATATACATATTAAATGTTTTTTTTTTTCATTTTTAAATATATAAAAAAATACTCTAAAACAGTCCTAATAGAATGGATGTACAAAAATTAGCAAATCATTAATAATTACGTTTTTTTCTTGTGTCAATTAACTTTACAAATGTTGATTCTATATAAAAAATTAAGGTTCTACTCTACTATAACAATCAAGTGGATAGATTACCTTTAATGACCGATTGCCGCGCTGTTATCGTTTATCAAATAGTTTAGATACTATATTACCTCGGATGTCTCAATTTAGACGGTATATAATACAGACTATATAACATTATTCTAATACACAAACATGATCGTCAGGTACAAAGTAGCATAAATAGAGCCATGTGGCTCAATATCCCATCATCAAGATTCAATTGATCGCCATATTTCGTAAAATGAGTATTTTGTAGATAAATATAGTGGGGAGGGAGGGCATAAAATACCACACAAATATCATTTAATAAGCGACACTAAAGATTGATGATATATATTTTACTGATAAGATTATTAATGCCATATGTACAGAAATAAACTATTAAAAGAAAGAAAATAAAAGGGAAAGACAAGGCGCTTTTATACGCATAACTTTTTCCTTTAAACCTTCTTTTTTGAAATAACATCATTTTGATCATCTTTTTTAGATGGCATACATCTCAGATGAGATTTTGCAACCATCAGCGTGAGACTTTACTTGTTCAAGGTGCAAAAATCTTTGTTCTATTGGCTAAATTCTCAAATTTGTCATTGATATTTAATCTTTTTGTTTTGTTGAGCATGGAGTATGGTATTCAGTTCCCCTCCATGTTTTTTATTTATAGATTTTTGTATTCTGTCAAGCGATGTAATCCTTACTATCATTTTGTTTAAAATACAACTTTGTTGGAATTATCAATAGTACAAAATTATCATACAATTAAAGGGTATAAGATGCAGGAGCTTCATTATAATGAATACTATACCGTTTAGGTACAACTTGCACAACTCAATATATTTATTATAACTAGCATCAGCTTTGTTGAGTAAACATCTATTGCTTTGTATATTACCATGCTCCATAATTATCTTCACTATGTTTACAATAATTTCCATGAGTAAATTATGTTTAATTGAAGCAAATGTAAAATATGCATCAGGCGCTATATATATAGAATACACTAGGTCTAATTGACAGAGCAAAATTATTTACAAGTTTTTCTTGTATTCAATATGTATAAATATTCAAAAAATGTCATATCGGCTATAATTTGTATACCCCTTACTTTTTCTTGCCACCAAAATCGAGTATCTCAAAAAATAGGGGCCATGTTTCAGTCAACCATTTGTCCCAAAAATAATCGATTTTTCAAAAGAAAAAAAAACTGTAGGCATATACTTGACATGTTTAGCAAAGCTTTGAAAATGTCAATTGCTTTTTAGCCTTATGAAAGGCATATGTAAAAATCCTCTAAAATGAGTAAAATTTGTTCTCCAAATTAAAATTCAGCCCATATGCAGTGGCTCTACATGTGAACTGCATGCCCTTTTTAAGGTTATGTGTTATAATAAATTCTTGGGGACGTCTCCTAAGAAAAATTGAGTACAAAGTGTACACCCAGAAGATTGCTGTTACATTTGCTGCAGTGTTGTATTGTATTGTTTCACTCTTTACAATACAATGGTTAGCTGAACTTTATTAATGAAAAACATGTGGATATAATATTATTTGTGTGATGATCCGATAAAGCGGGTTTAGTATTTACACGTAATGACGTTCATATATAAATTAACATACTTCTGATTACTAATCCAAGCAGTTTTTGGTTCAAGATTTGCTTATATAATTATTTAGATACTATAGCACAACAAGCAATATTTTCAAAATTTTCCAGTTTTATTCGAGACCATACATTTTGTGTGACAATGCGTTTCAGAAAAAATTGTGTTCGACCACATAAAAGCACCGTTTCCATACATTTCGTACATGGCATTTTTATAAATTAAACTAAAAAAAATAGAAGTATGTTTATTAATGTTACAATATACGTATATGTAAATAAATATATGTATGTATTTAAATAGCGTTTCTATTATATACGGCTATAGATTTAATCTAAATTTCAAGAAAAGGAAAGATCACAATGTTCAAGAGATGTACACTTTTCAAGTAGCCAAGACCCACGTTCTTCTGTGGCAATACGTACCTGACCTGTGCAGATGAATTTCTTTAAGTGTAAGCATTTACTCAGTGCTTCCAAAGAAACAGACGTAATTGTATTAGATTGAATTATATATTTAGGCAGTGTTACGATCAATGTTTCGATTAAAGGACAGTTTTCGGTAATAGCCAATATTGCAGAATCCGACATATATCCAGAGCCTTGAGAGCCGAAGTAGCGCAATTTTGGTGTAAAAGAAACAATTTGATTAACAAGTGCATCAGTCAAGTAACAATCCAAAATAGAAAATTTGTATAGTTTGAGATACTTTTTCTTTTTGTCGCTCATTTGTGTAGTAAATCCAATTATAATATCTGCAGAACAATTGGAAAATTCAATTTCTTCAATTTCGTCACAAAACAATTCAATAAATGTTGAAGATGTGGCCTGCACGTTATGTAATTTTACAGATCTTAAAAGTATTTGTCTGGGAATCAATATTGAATCAGGTACATGTTGAATATTATCAAATGCCAAATCTAATCCAATTAACCAAGTACGATAAGGATATGCATTGTGCGTTTTATTTAATGTATGTACCCATTTTTCTAATGCCGTAATAGTGGTGCACCTTGGTGTATGCCATAGTTGTTTGATGCTGATATATGATATACATTTTGATACTAATCCTAATTCAAGTTGCGATTTTTGATCGAGATATCTAACAATTTGAATCAAGATATCTGTAGGTAAATTTTCAATAGTGGTTTTAGACATAAAATCTAATAAAAAAAATTAAACTGTAAAAAATGGAAAAGAAGGAGAGAAAAAAGAAGGGGAGAGAAAAAAGGATTTACAGCTTAAATGTGTGAAAAATATATAAAAAAAGAAATAGCGTCGATTGCCTTTTTACTTGGTAATGCCCGTCATTTTTGATGCCACATAAATTTGAATTACTTGATCGTGTCTCCAGGTTCTTATTTTAAACAACAAGCTTACAAGCTGACAGAATCGGAAAAAGAAATAAGATTGTGTGTTTTTGATAGTTGAACTTTATTACTAGCTATAATAACGATACCCTTTTTCTCTCTTCATTTACACATGATAGCAAACTGAATATATTAGTATATATATACATACAATATAGCTCTGTAGGATATATACATACATACATACATACATACATACATACATACATACATACATACATACATACATACATACATACATACATACATACATACATATATACATACATACATACATACATACATATATACATACATACATACATACATACACACATACATACATACATACATACATACATACATACATACATACATACATACATACATACATACATACCGCTTATCTACGATATAAAAGGCACTATAACAATATTTCACAAAAAAAAAAAGATGCACAATACTTGAACAAACATTTCATCATTATTGATCACTATATTTACTATATTTTTTCTCTTTTATGAATGCGCATTCCTGAAAAAGCAATTACAACCCGCTTTCCTGGATTTAAAATGATATTTTTGTGATTCTGTGATACAGGATACAGGTTATCTCGATACAAGATAATCGTACAATGTAAAAAAAAAAAAAAAAAAAAAAAAAAAAAAAAAAAAAAAAAAAAAAGCAGTATGTACATTTCATGTCAAATTAATAATATAAAAACAAAATCATGCACAGAACTAAAACTAGAAAAATTAAGATAGGACAGTGGGAAGTATATATACAAGAATGATTATCACACTCAAATCACATTTTCTAATTTGGGCAAATGAAACAGTATCCATGGCTCAGCCTCGTTCTTTATGTGCAGTTTTTAAAATAAAAAACAAGTATGCCAAGTGTGATGAAATACACAATAACTATACAAATATATCTATATGTATAACTGACAGATTTATATTGTTTTTTAAGCTGATTACCCTCATTCATCAAAGATATTGTGCTACACTTGAGCTATGTATACATTTTGGAGTGAAATCTTCAAGATAATAACACAAGGATTCCACAAAAATGAATGCAATCTGTATTTTTTCCTTTTTAAGTTGCTGCTCTCGCAGTGATAAGAAGGATTTTGCGCTGAAACTCATTTATATCACTATTCTATTAACAAAAAATTTCTACTGCACAAGCATAAGGGGTTTTGGAAGGATAAAACATGCATAAAATGCACCTAAGACGCAACAAAACACATCCAAAGTTTGATTGAAATGGCATTTGTATTATATAATTGTAAGTAATCAAAAGATTACAAAAAGAATATTAATAGAATAAAGTAAAGTTAATCTTGTTTGTGATGCACACAAAATGGGGTAGCCTTTTTCTTCTAACTAATCTCAACAAAATGTCAGCGACTATAATAATTGTATGAATGCAGAAGCTTCCTTTTTCTTTTATAGTATCATGTATTTCCCATTTTCGACTTTTGTGTCTTTTTAGATAAATAATGCACTATCCGAATTTCCTGTATAAGGCATAACAAAGATGTTTGAAGAAGTATCCGAATACCAATCTACACTCGATTTGTACTATTGCCAATTAGTGCCTTTAGTCCCATAACTATTATTATCGTTATTTCAATCTCCATTAGATCACTTTCGTGTGCGTATTCATTACGCATGGTCCATCTTTAGTAGATAATTTATTCAAAAAAGATACGCAAGTAGCAAACCATCAGTTTTAAACATCAGAAGAATTGAATAAACATGCAATTTAACAATTGAAATCATTTGTATATATCTTATTGATTGTTTATATTTATGCTTTTAAACTTCTAGAATTTTGGACTAGTATTAGTTCGTGTTACCATTCTACTTGCTTTACTACTATCATATACATTTTTCTGTATGACAAATAGGCAAATAACCTGTCCAAGTGTTGAAGTTTTTATGTGTAAAATTTAGGAATACGTGGTCATCTTAATAAAAGTGAATCAATTGTTTGTTTTGGTTTATTTTCTAAGTATTATCTGGAGTGACATCAATATCCGGCTTTAGCCTCATAGCAACAGGTTTGGGAGAACTTGAAACATATTTCGTATCGCTTTCCTCATTGACTATTGACGGCTTCATTAGTTTTATTTGCTCTTCGGCTAAGTTAGAAGTACTATTGCTATTAAGAGTTTTACTGTCTTTAGGTATACTGTCATCATCATACACATGCGGGGTATATCTTTCTGGAGATGTGACAATAGAAGATGATGAAAAGGTCTGCAAAGTCTTTTCTCCAGGCTTAAAAATAGACAAGTATTTTTCATTTTCAATCATAGTTTGTCCATGAGATTCATTAAAATTATTATAAAAATTCTCTACTTGATCCCAATCAACAGATAATTCATCTATATTCTTTTTAACTTCCTTCTTTCTGCGAATGCAGAAAAAATATAAAAATGCAGCTGAAACAACCAAACCCTAAATAAATTGTTAATATTATATACAAATTATCCTCTTGTAGGATCACATAAAACTCACTATAACGATACATGAAACGGCAATACCAGCAATTGCACCAGTGCTTAGTATATTCACCGTAGGTGATATATTACCAGCTGATATGACAGTGCTATTATCAATCGTATTTGGTATTACAGCAGCAGGTTTAACTATTTCAGTGTAAGGAAAAGTGTCTGTAAAGTAAATATTGTTTACATCGTTAACACTCAAAACAAGAATGTCATTTAAGGGTCTGCCATATACAGACAATCCAAACATAATAAATAAACTTGTGTTGACTAGAACAGCTACAATTATCAATGAATGCTTAGTATTTGCAGCTTACAAAATTTACAAATATTGTACCTGAATGGCTAAATCGAAGTGCAGATGATCCACCGTGTGTATTTGATTGAACGGTCCAATTGTTATTATCAAGATCAAGTGTATAGCAAAAGTTGATGTATGCTTAAAATGATAAATCATTAGGACCTCAATATGTTCTTAATGCAATTATATCTATATTACCTGCAAAACCCCCTGTCTCGCTTCCACCAAATAATAGAATATGATTTGAATTGGGTACTAAAAGAATAGTAATCAATATCTACTAATAAAAATATTAACCTTTTAATACATACGCAGTGTTGCAGTTGGAGAAATGCGAGGAGCGGGTACTTCTCCTTGCAATTGTACGATATGCCATCCACTACTTGTAGTATTGAAGACGTTGGTAGTATTATAGCCTTGATCATTAGATATACTATAATCTGATGGCGAAAAATAAGATCCGCCCATATAGTAAATAAGGCCATTTCTAGGATTAAATGTAGCGGTTTGAGAAGAATAAAAATTGGTAGGTACATTTATTTGAGGAGATTTCTCTGCCCACAAATTCTGAATATAATCAAATGTATATATAGAAGTGAATCCTTCATGTATGACTGTACTGTTTTTAACATCAAGTTGCACTGGTGCAGGTCCACTCAAGAGTGTGTTTCTGAATTTTAATTTGAGCTTAGCAAAGATATCTTAATTTACTGGTTTGGTTCACTTACTGTGTGGAACCACCAAATAAAGCAATTGTATTTTCTAATGGTGCCAAATTAACTGCAGTTGCACTATATCTGTTCACAAAAAAATGGATTGAGTATATCTGTTACATGTTTTTATATAGTAAATACATACACTTGTCGAACATAACCTGTGGGAGTAGTGTAATTTTTAAAAGTACGCCATGTATTTGTATCTCTGTCATAGGCAATGGTTTGGTTGTCCAAAACCGTCGTACCATAGCAATATCCTCCTGTAATATATAACGTATTACCATATGTAGTAGATGTTGCTTTTCGTCTGGGTTCAAGAACGTATTCTGAATTAGAATGATTGACTAATGACCAACTCTGAGCAATAGATTCCATACTGTTGTTACCAATAGGCAAATCTTTTAATGATAGGATGTACAGTTGGTTATCAAATAGAGTGTCTTTAATATAACCACCAAAGCAATAAATAGAATCACCTAAAAGCCCACATTCTAAATATATGCAATTATCTGATGAGTTTATGTTTATCTTTCAACGACGCAAAATTACTCTACGTGATTCAGATTGTTTTTCTACTTGAATTGCATCTACACTAGATCTCGGTATAAGTATAGATAATACAGCAACAACTAATACTACAGTATGTTTGCAACTGATCATTTATCTATGTATAATTTGTAAGAAGCAACAGAAAAAAGAAAAGTACGAATATAGTGAGAAGAATCTAACTTCTGTTAACTTCTTTTAAGAAGACATCATGGCTTAGTGAGTACAATACAACGTTGCACATTGTATTATAAGAAACAAATTTAGGTTAACATTGATGGTGCAATTTATTTTTTGTCCAATACAGTAAAGAAATCTTAATAGCATCAATACTTCTGAGTCACTCGAAAATACCCTAGCGCACGCCGCACTTGAGAGTAATTGATTGCAACAGCCTTTATATTGGACTTAAGCAATACATTTTTGAGAAGATTATGTATGCAAAAGTACTGTAGATCTATATTCAGTTTTTAATATTTAAATAAATTTAGTGAATGCAAATTCTGACGAGCTGATCTCTTACTAGTAAATTTGTTGGGTAAAACTTGGTACGCTACTGTTGCTATCAGTAGTCTTCATATTGAACGTAAAGAATCAGATGCAAGTATGTTGATTATATTTGATCTTACATACTTGCTTCCCTAAATAAAAAATGCCATAATATATAACTGAAAAATGGCGAATGACCCATTTTTTTTTATCAACTCGATTGTAATCAAATTATACAATGTTACTGTATGGTTTTGTGATACACATCATTATATTATTGGGTATTTTGGTAAACATGTAGGCTAAAAATTATCATATAATTTCAATTGATTACAAACTGGAATATTCCACTAGGCAATTACCACTGTAGAGAATTTTGATCTAAGCATTCTTGCTCTGTTAAAAAAAGCAAAATAATTTTAAAACATCAAAGTCTAGTAACAAATAAAACTAACCAAACTAATAGCACAGAAAACCTGTCTATTGAAAAAAGTTAATCTTTTTGTAAATATGTCTACATACAAAGGCACGTTATAATTAACAACTTATAATCCCAAATTAGAAACTACATTTGCCTAAATTTTAAAAGCGATATCCAAAAAAAAAAAAAAAAAATTATTGTAATCTTAGTTTTTTCTGTAATGCATGCTTTAAATCTTTAAATATTGCTTTGTAGATTAATAATTAGAAAAATACAAATTAATAATAAAATCTATACTATATACAGTGCAAAAGCTGTTCTTTGGCAACATTGTGTACAAAATGCGTACCTACTTTTTTATAAAGTTGAAAATTATTTGAATAGAAATTTAACGAGATAGAGTTTTTGTTGTAAGTTTTTTGTGGTAGTAAAAAGTAGGTTCCAGATGGTTTTCAAAATTTGTCGTCCAATATTGAGTCAAATTACATTAAATCTTCAAAGACAATGCATCTTCTCTCTACGGTCCATTGGTATCTGCCTGAAAATAGAAAAGTTAACAACAGATATAAGTATACTAGCTCAATATTAGCCAAAAAAGATCTAGATATCTAGAATCCATTAAAAAAAACTAAGTATTTAAATTGAGGTACTATTTTTTTTGCATTCGTCAGTTGGACCTAATCGAACAATATTCTGCATTTTTTGCTTCAGTTGCTAAATATATACATATTCATCCGCTATAGATCTCCGTATTATCTGATTCTCACTTAAAGTACCGTTGATATGAATAGACATTAAACTACCAAAGTTATATATGCCAATTTATACTAATATAAACTTTCTACTGAGCTTCGATCCTAACAACTTATAGTAAAGACTAATCAACATAATGCGAACTTAATCACATTATTGTTATCAAGGACCCACAAAATCTATAAATATATCAATTGGCTACTATCAAGAAACATATCTGTCAAGAAGTATTATCGGCTTCATATGGATCTAGGACAACTAACTAATCTGTCCGGTGAAATACTATATAAAGAGGGCATTTATTTGTTACAATAATAAACCCTTAGCTAGAATTTAACTGGATAATAAAATTTTGCACTTATCTAGTTGAATTCCTGTTGTTTTTTTATACCTTTTTTTTTCAATGAATACCTAAGGATGTTCCACAACAATAAAGAATATTTATTTTTCGTCGAGATTGCAGTAAATAAGACGAACTAAGTCGTTTGCTAGAATAAAAAAAAAATATAAAAATAAAAGCGGTAGATCTACAATTATAATCAGCTAAATTTTTATTACAAAAGATTTCTAACGATTTAAAATAATTGAAAAAGTATGAGGGTATTCATATTAATTTAGAGAACTTGTATGCCATCAGACTTGAGTGGAGTAATTTTCTAGCTTCTAATTATTGTTATTAATATGATATCTTAATGGATAAATTCTGCAGAGCATTCACCATAAAGGGTTGTATGTCAAGTCTGACAATACGATGGGCCTTTTGGGAGCTATTGACTATAACCATACCTATTTAGGTAATCATGATTTTAAGGAACAATTTCTATATACTTGAAATGTTGAAATATCATTCATATTGATAGTGCAACTAATGACACATGGGAGTAGTTGGCTAAAGTTAATATCTTTGTTATTGTTAGTTATTGAATTGGATAAAAAACACTTCTTTTTGGTATATATGTCATTTGTGTAATCGATTGCACTGTGATTAAGGGTGCTATCGTTCACACGACATGTATTGGTTCAAAGTATTTTGTATTTTCGCATGCGTTGTTATTGTGTTCACTTTGAGTATCTCTTTATTATTGCTGTACTTTAATATTTCAAGTGGCATGAACTCTGAGTGATACTTGTAAATTAAGTTATTTTATGATTATCAAGCTTTTAGTATGTAATTCCACTGCAGAACTGATATAAAAGACCCATACTTTTATATCTTAATAAACTTCAGACTTCTTTTAGTTTTTATATAATAGTATATTAGCAATAATGATATAGCTATAAAAGTCCTCGAAAAGCCGATATTTGCACTCAAAATAATATGATGCAAGTAGTACTCACCTCTTTTTGTTGGCTGATCTTTTTGTCAAAACTACATTAATTCCTAAAATAAAGTCTTAATGCATAATTTCTAAAAAATATAGATTATGTATATGATTCACCTTTTCAATAGCACGCTTTCCTCTTAACTAAACAAATCAATGTACAGTCGAACTTCAATTTAAGGGCGCCCGTGGTTTATTTTAAAAAGTCCCTTATATCGAGGGCCTCCCTTAAATCAAATTGAAAACACAAATCAACTTCAATTTTAAGAAAGGAATAAAGACATCTTAGATCATCACACCACATCCTTGATTCATGATACAAAAAACCTCCTTTATATCGAGGTTTCCGTTATATTTTCTTATATTGAGGGACCTTATATCGAGGTTTGACTGTATATCTAAGTACAACTTCATATCACCAAGCCAAAAAATAAATTGTCTATTATGCACGTAGCAAACATCTCACTCAATTAAAGCTTACCTTACATCGTTGTCCCTTTTTTTTTGTCCCTTTCACATATTGTACTTACAGAATGAATACGATTTGTTAATTACAATTATAATATTACTACTCTCGTCTTTGTTTTCAATGCAGTTTTATCTATTAATATAGTCTAACTATTAAAATAAATTCGCGTAACATGTAACATGTAATTACTGTAAAGTGTTTGCCGCTGTTATACATATGGAAGCAATCCCGTTTATAAAAAGGCGTAGCAAAATATGTTTCATTACAAAACATACTGTATACACATTAACAATTTGAGAAAATGTTAGTTTTCTTTTGGATTGTAGTATATTTGTATTTAGTCTAATATTTGAGTGAGAGGTAAAAAATGTTATTGTGTGAATTTAATGAAATTCAACGTTACCATGCAACATATTGCATGATTAAAATGATAAAAACCATAAACAACGAGATGTTTAAAGAATTTGTTCTCCTTGAATTTAATAATAAATAATACAATTCCTTATTCCTCATAAATATACAAGAAACTTTTGTAAATCCAATTAAAATATTTGAATTGAACAAAACGATTTTACTACCCTGCTTCAATTTACAATAATGAGTTGTTCCATTTGCAACTACAGTACTATATTTTCTAATTTAAACATCCCCTACATATCATTGCATTGCAAAAAAATAATAATTTTGGCGAATTTTCTTTGAATTTTCGTACATCTCAGGTGTGGCGGCTGTTTAAATCCAAAATTTTCTGATAATGAAAAAATTGGATAAAAACGATCCTAAATTTTTAAAATGCAAAATTGACAGCAAACATGTATAGTAACCTGGCTAACGTTATTAAGTAATCTTAACATAAAATTTAATTTTGTATCTAATGGTATATTTATTGAAAAAGTGTGTCACCAAAAATTTTGTAAAAAAAGCAAAAACATAAAAATCAATTTTTGGTAATTTTAGAAATACTTTTATAGTTGAATTTTATAGTTAGTGTCACAGACAAATAATGCAAAAAATACCTATTATTTGAGGCATTATTTGTCACTCTAGCTTTATTTTTCATAGAGTTATTAGCTTTCTTCGAAAAAGTCAAATTTTGGACGAGGGTATACAAGGGGAAAATTCATGATTTTTCAAAATCGATTTTATGGTAAAATACGATAAAGCCAAATAAAAGAACCATTTCTGGCTAATAAAGTATATGCTTAAACGGTTGCTATCTCGAGTTATAGTCCATCAAAGCTGCGTTTTTGTAATGCTTTTAATGGAAATAGCTTTATAAATAGTGTATAAACTTAATGAGAATTTTTGCTAGATTTATTCTTCTCCTTTATATGTCTATTTTAAAACAATACTTTTTGAGATTGCTCTAAAATTGCAAGAGTTATCAACTAAAAAATAAATTTTGTGGTAATTTTTTTTGGTATTTTAAGGTACAGTCCGCATAAAACGGAGTTTGATAATTCATTTCCCGTAATTCGAGCCTGATATGTCTGCATAGATTATTGGTACTTATATGACTTGGGAGTTGATTATATAATAAATGGGTTTAAGTAAGAATGTAATGGATCAAATCATTACAAACATACACACTCTGACCTCCTGTAAATGAAAAAAAAATCCTAGCAAGTTTAGGTTATGTTGTTACTTCAAACTTTGTTGCTACAAATAATGAAGAAAGTCTATTGCAAAAAAAGTAAAAAGGAAAAAAAAAAAGATGCGCATAATTCTTTTACACATAAACATGTTATAGAGAGCTTTAAAACAGTCAAGATATGCTATTAGAAAGTAGCTAGTATAGCTTAATTTTCTGCAGAGATATAAAAGCACGAATTTTCGATTTTTACCTGTGAATTAACGGTAAAAATCTGAAATAATAACATTAAAAAAGGTATACCAGCTGCAAGAAATAGTATATTTTAGAAAATGTAGCTCTAAAATAAACTTGAGCATTGCATGTATATTTGCATATTTTCTATTTTGACTATAACTGTATTTTTTGATAACATAATGAGATGAATAGCAAAAAACATAAATCCGCCTATTTTTAATGTGGAAATGCGCAGTTTCCAGCCGTTTGAGAACAAAGAATTTAAGGAAACATGTAGCCTAAGGCGATTATTCCATGTAAATTGTTTTATATGTGATAGGAAGGCAATCATATACTTTGAAACTTGGTTTACGAGTCTCAATTTCATTCACAACACTATTATATATCAGCCCAATCTAGGTCAATGAGAGGGTCAATGGTTTGTTTAATACCTCAAATTCAAGTGGTAAATTTTCTATGCTTTTTAAATAATTCATAATAATTGCTCATTTTGAAAGCCTCACCGAGAAGTATGTAGTAGAGCTTTAGATGCGCTTTTATCCAAATTTTATATGATAAATTTCAAAATAGAAATCTAAAACCAAAAATTACACTGTATATCATAATACTAAAAAATATTCTGTAACTCAAAACCCTTTTATATGCGATGGTATTTTGTGGGGAATATTTGGCTAGTGCAATTCGAGTATACCAATGGAAGTGCATGGTTTGTTTTAATGTAATACAAGATTTAACCAACTTAAATTCTACATTTAGCATCTCAGATCTAGCATGGTTTATCCCACACAGTTAGACGTTTAGTAAGCATACATAGGTTTTTATTATACAAATAAAAAAATAAAAAAATAAACAAACAACAAGGCATAGAGAGAGTAAAAGAATTAAGGATAAATGTAGAAATATGATACACATGCACAGAAATATATGAATTTAGTGGGGTGGGATTTTTTTTTATATATTATCCCAACCAATAAGCATTCTATGAAAGTTAGAAAATAAATAAAGTTTAGTTTCCAAGATTTTTCCCACTCACAACATTTTGCTTACGTTATCCTGTAGAAGATCCCCAACAAGGTCATCAATTGGTTTCTCCAAGAAATCGCTTAGCAGTACATTGGAATAGATTTTTTCAGGAGGATGTAGTTGAATTGTTGTAGGAGTAGTAGGACTTGTGCTAGGACTTGGAATTTGAGGATGTTGATACTGATGGTGATGATGATCTCCATCTTCGCTGCTACAGCTACTGCTACTATTATATCCGTTATTACGAGACATGCCAGTTGGTCCCATGGAACTAGGTGACATGATAGCTTCACACAAATGATTTACTAGTTGAATTGTATCATTGTCATTGGCTGATGTATTATGATACTATAAAACATAGAATGGGTTAGTATTTAACATACGAAAATTATTGATATATTATTTACCAAAGACATCAAGTCGGGATCATTGAATAAAGATTGATAATCTGGTTGTTTGAGTATATTTTCTACAACATTTTGCGATGCTGGAGATGGTTGTTGTTGTGGCACCGATGCTTTTTTAGTAACCAAACAAACCATATATAATTGATTTAATGTATTTGATGTGAATAAATCACCACCAAACCCACCACCCAAATAAAATCGACATTCAAATAATGATGTTGAAGATTTAAATTTAAGGGTTTCCTTAATAGTTTGGGATCCATTTGCTATAGATAATAGTTGAACAGCTGATGTCGTCAGGAACGTTTCGGAGCTCGCTGGTGTGAATGAGATGGGTTGTGTTACATGACGATGGCAATTGTCTAGAAGAATTCTGTGAAGACGCGATAAAGTTCCTGATGAATCAGGGTGGATAATATCATAAAAGGAACAATGCCCTATTTGCGTTGGATTTGTATTGAGAAATTGAATTGATTCATCGGAAATACGAGCACAACATAGATCCATGGATAAGAACATCTGGAAAAGAAATTAGCTAAACGAGTTGTATTATAAATTGTATATGATGCAACGTACAGTCATCATTTCATGGGGTAATTGTTCTTCCTCCTTTACAATCTCTTTGGATGCTGTCATTTTAAATGAACTTGTTGGAGAGGTTAAAAGAGAAGGGGAAGCATATAAAGGCACAAAAGACGATGTTGTGGATGGAGATAATGAAGACACGGACGAGGAGGCTATTGGTGGTGTAAATTGATATGGTTTATTTACAGTTAATGTAGTAGCATGTTGCCATTTCTTGATAGTTGTTAATTTTGGTCTACCCCGCTTTTTATGCTTAATGTCAATGCAGCTATCTGATTTTCCTAATGTAGAGCATCGTTTGCAAGGACGCGATACTATTCAATAAATTAGAATATATAACACACATAGTATTTGATATTTTACTTACAATCACAGGCTAAATGTGCTTTTTTGCAATTGATCTACGAGATGGATCAATACCCAATTTCTATGAAGGTCGCGAATATATACTTACACAGGCTGTTGGAACATGAGTCGTCTTTGTAGGCTTCTTTTTAGTAGTTGATGTAGTTGGATCATGTTGAACACTCATTTTTGCTTTAGTACGAATGTGTATATTGAAAGAGAAAGAAAGCGAAATAAATCAGCCTCCTCTTCGGTAAATCATTTAAAATAACAACAGTTAAACAAAAGGAGAATATAATACTAATTAGGAAATCATTTTCACACACTAAATAAGGCAAATTATCCGATTTCTAAATATGTGGTTTATTTTCTATTATTTTGTAATGTGGTACGAAGTACCCACACGAATTAATAATGTTCGTAAAGCCATACGAATCTCTGGTAATAAACTCTCTTGCCCTAAAAGTTCGACAGAAGGAAGATAGAATCGAGGAACATGTCTTAAAAAGTCTTCATCTTGTAACTGAGCCAAGCCATTTAGTATATTTACAACAACTGGTGTCCATGCTGCAATGTTCTTTGGTTTTGTTTCATGATCGAGTTCAGCGTAAAGCGTGAAGATTTCATTGCAAAGTCTATAAGTTTCTATTAAATTTTGTACAGTAAATCCCTAAATTTAGTATTTGCTTACGGTATTAAGATCTTTTCAATTTCATCACGTTTATCATCTCGGTCATTGATATTTTCCAAATTAGCATACATTCTCATTAATATAGAAACATAACATCCTCCACTTGATGTTTCCTGCTTTAATAAATTAGGAAGTTGCTTCATAAAACCTATATTAGTGTCAGTAATCTGATCAAAATTATTCATATTTTTTCATCTTACCAAATCTAAATAAGGCCATTCTAAGGTCATTATCAATGTTAAACTTTTTAGCAAAATGGAATGAGCGTCCAAGACAGCCCATTAAGATCATAAGATGAGTAGCAGGATAAGCAGAATATACATTATCTTTAGCTAACAAATCATTAACAGTTTGAATCAACATTAATTGCAAGACACACTTGATAATCACTTGTTGGAAATTTCTTTGACGTTCTTCGCTAACTTCAATATCTAAAGATGAATCGTCTTGTTGTTGCTGTTGTTGCTGTTGTTGCTGTTGTTGCTGCTGCTGCTGCTGTTGTTGTTGTTGCTGCTGCTGGTAATCAGTTAATGATTTTACTTTATCAATCAAATCTGCTGTATCATCAAATAATCCATTTGCTGTGGTATTTTCAAATAATGCAATAAATGTTTCTGTCACTAAATCCCAGCTGTTATTATCAAACTTTTCAACATTTGCTTCAATGTATTGATCAAGACATTCACAACCAATATGTGCAAGCGTATCGTTATCTACAAATGATGCCATTAGTATACAAGTTGTATTTTACAAATAATCATTTACTTTACCTTGTGTAATACACATACTAAAAAGACCCAATACATGACGCATCATGTCTTTCATGTTATCAAAGTAATATGTATACAAATCAACAACATTTCGAAGTGCTTCAATCATAGTAGTAGATAACCATACACTCAAATCTTCAGGTGTCATCTTGCGTCTATCTCCACCGCTCTTGAGGTCATCAAATAAGGGGAATACGATTTGACGGGAGACAGTTGTCCAAAACTCAGGCGTAAATGAAGAACCATGCTTTTTCAATGTTTCAAACAAGTAAACCAAAGCGCGTTTACGGACCTCAACATCATCGCTTTGCATGACAACTTCCTTCAATCCATAAAGCACTGCAAACCAAAATTTGATTAAAAAGTCATCGCCTGAAGCTTGGATAGTAGAAGCAGTTAAAGCATGAGCATCATTGATCTCTAAAGGCGTACTTTTATTGGCAATTTCAATCATCTTTGGAATTGTACCCTTGATCATATCTAAAGCAGGTAAACTGATTTTTTGGAATTTTTGATTCTTGGAGAACTCGACAAGACAAGAAATGTAATCAGGAAATGTACCATTTGCTACAATATCACCAAAACGTTCATTAGTTACGCTACGAACTATATCAAATGTCATATGAACAATAGATTCTGAAGATTCGCATGCACCAGTAGCAAATACAGATAACATTGTCTTCCAACCAGATCTTAGATGATGTGGCCTAGCTTGAATCATTTGTGATAAACAACGTAATACCATATCTTTAATAGCGACATCAGGATTATTTGCGAGTACCTCACGAAAAGGCATTAAAAAGTCTTTTTGAAACTTGAAATGAGGCAGTTCTTCCTTTTCCAAAAACTTCATGGCTAATTGACGCAAGGAATCAAGAGCAAAGAAGGCAACATTAAAGTTGGATTGACAGCCAACTTTGTTGTAGTAATCACCAAGAATAGCCCACATGTTGGACCATTCCATACGAATACGGTTCATGTTGTAGTAAGAAATTTCTACTAATTTTTGCAAACTATACATACGAGGATGCTCCATATGAGCAGAATTTACAATTTCTTCCCATGAAGTTTCACAAAGAGCACGAACAAAATCAACAATAGCTTCACCATTCAAATTGACTGTAGATGTGAATAAACGATCAACAGCAAGCACTAACGATTGCGATGAACTAGCAGATGTAACTTCCTCTGTTAATGATAACTGTGTGTTGGAGCGAGAAGAATTGGAGTTACGACCACGACCACCCATGTTGGATGCACGACGACCTATTTCCATGGAAGCCTTGACAGGTCTCTTATTGGCATCTGCCATTGGACCACCAGCATCCATTCCATTGGTGATTAATTGAAAGCGTTCCAATTGACTTACTGTAGACAAAATCTCTTTCCAAGATCCCTTCAGATAATTACCATCGACAGCAGCTACTTCCAGTAATGTTTTGATAGCTTCAACATTCTTGGGTTTCATCTCATTTAGATTAGTCAAGAAAGTAAACTTAGTTAATGTAGTAACAAAAGCATCACGTTGAAGGTCTACATCCTCAGATTGAACAGTATGGAATAAGCAGATGATGCGAATAGCATTTTTAAAACCTTCAAGACAAAGACTGACAGTTGCTAAATCGTCAGATTCTTGAAGAGGACCAGAGATGCCAGCTAAAAATGCCATCCAGGCAACTTCAAACATGGGACGAACGTGTTCAACATGAGATGCGCTGTAGAAAGTAATGGTATCATTTTCACCAGCACGTCTGCGACTAGCCAACATACTACGGAACATGGCTTCGGTTTTAGATCCCATTTCTTCAGTGGCAGCTTGATAAGCTTCACGACGCACATCACGAGCAATACCAGCATTGACTAAAGCATTTTGAATACCTGCCATGCCTAAAACACCTGCAGTACCAGGTGTAGCAACTAATGCGGCTTCATTAGCTGCCTCAACTTCATCCTTCATCTTAATTTCATTATTTTGAATCTCGTCAAAATTTGCTTCCAAAATATCGCGAGGAATATCAGAGCCATCATCGATACCGCGATTGTTTTTAATGAAATCTTCCAAGGTCATTCTACGTTTGACATGAGGGCTATGAAGATCAGTGTTCAACATGATAACAGAATAGGCAAGAACGTAAGCAGTTTCTATCAAAATCTCCCTTAATACACAAAGTTTGTATTACTTAAGTATTATAACATACCTGCATTAGCAAATACTCCAGGATTACCATGAACATATCTTTCAGCAAATTTAAGCATAAAACGATCAATTTTTTGACCTTCACCAGGTAAACGGAATGCTTGAAGGAAAAACCTTAAAGCTTCAGTAAATTTCATGTCTGTAAAGTCCATTTCATCGACAAATGCATGCATAATAGCAATATTATCAGCATCACTAAATTTGAAATAATGAGTATTCAATCACAAAAATGAAAAAAAAGCTAAACAATTCCAAACTTACCCTTCACCCAAATATTCACCAATTTGTGTCTTGTTCAAACCTTCAGTGGTCAATAAAAATGATGCTACACTGCGAGGATCTTGTAAATTCAAGAATCCATTGCTTGATAATACAGCAAGACCCTTCTTGGGCTTCCAATTAAACTGACGTACACCTTCCTGTAATAGTTGTTTACGATGCTTTAAATTCTCAAACTCTTCGGGATCGTCCAATCGAGAACTATTACTACCAGTATTGAGAGCAGTAGAAGAGCCATTTGTAACAGGTGAAACAAGACGAGAACTGGAAATATTGGAGTGATTTGTAATAGAATGATCTTCACTAGCACGAGGTGTATCCTCATCCTTCTTGGAGTTGTCGCCAGCAGTGATACTTACGGAATTGTTAGAATACCAGCCTACGAGTGAGCGTAATACAGCTACTAAACACTCAAGAGATTTAAAGCGAATAGCTGATTCAGGCATAGCTGTTTGGGCATTTTGTTTATCGCTATTTAATATAGTTGCAGTTGTCAAAGGAGGAGGAATGACAACAGAAGAATGAGCATGTACACCAGCATGAACACTAGAGATAGGATCTGGATGATTGTCGTAATCTTTGCCATTTGTAGGTTGATTATGAGATGTAGTAATCTTTGATAATACATTGACTAAACGTTCATAAATGTTGTCGAGAGCTTCGCGATCACAATCATAATTCAAATAAACATCTACTAATGTTTGAGGATCCTCACAAATCCTCAACACACCTTTCAATAAAGAAAACTTTTGTTGATTAGATGCATTACGCATTTCCAAAATACGCAATACAATCTCTTTCAAAAAGATTTCGATTTCGTTCTTGAGATAGACACGAAGGCCTTGCACAACTCGCCATAAAATTTCATGAGTGATATCAAAGACTTGAGGTACCACAGAAAACGCATTGCGACCCAAACTAGGACATAGATATTGCTTTACTTCCAAGATGAAGGGATTGGCTCTGTGGCCACTAGGATCACTAACAGCAGCAGAAAAGTAAACATCTTCAGAAGTGAAAACATCCATATGAGACATCATAATTGTTAAAATTAAATGCAATGAAAGTAATTTAGAACGCATTGAATAAGATCTCATATCATTACCCCTATTTCCATGAAAAAAAAAATTAAGCGCAAGAATCAATTAGTTTTTCTTTTATGATGTCTTACCACTCAGATTGAATAGACTTTTTAGAAAGCTTACAAAGAGCTCTAAATACCAAAATAGCATCCTTGATATAAAGATCTGCATCTGTCTCTGACTCTCCGTTTTGAATACCTTCATTTTCAAATGAACCTCTTCCTTCTGATGCTCCACTAATTCAGTAATTAGCATGAAATTGCATATTTATATCCATAATATAGATTATCTTACGTTGTCTCATAGGTAGGAACTGTTGCTAAATGGTTATTATTTATTGTTGAGGATGCTGCTTTATTTTCCTCTCTAAACACATTGGCAGTATCATTTAAAAAATCTTCATAATTGTCTTTGGATTTACCGCTGGGTAGCTTGTGATCCATTTCAGTACGAGCCATGTTTGCTTCTACAATAATTTGTTGTTGATAGGCAGCCGAATCTTCGTCCGTTTCATGAGGAGCATTCGAAACTGTATTGTTATTGTTGTTTTCTGTATTATTTTCCTCTGCTTCGTCCTTATTTTCATCACCATCTTTTAATTCCCCTGTTGTTTCTCTTTCTTCTTTTTCTTCTGTTTGGTCTTCTTTTTGAATAAATTCATTGTCTTCCTTTGGTGTTGCCTGAACATTAGGATTTGATTTAACTCTTCTAAAGATGTGATCAACCATTTGAGTCATGGTAATTTGAGCAACATTTTGATTATCATTATTTCGAGACAGTAAAAATATATTATAAGTTGTTCTAACTGCTTTTAATAAAGCTGATAAATGAAGTGGATTACTTGTTGAATAGACTGCATCCAAGAGAGCCTGATTGATATTATTAATTTCAGATGCTATGATAGAATCCTCATTTGTTCACATACCTTGATAATTTGCAATTGAACCTTTTTATCAGTTTCTTCACCAATAAAACAATCACATATACCATCAACCACTTTTTCCATAACCTGAGTTTGTGCTACTTCGTCTTCCATATCAGCTACATAGTTATAAGTAATGAATTTGCCAAGACAATCAAGCGATATTGTCATTAAAGTTGCTGAGCGAGTATCAATGGCTGATTGAAGTGCAGTTAAAATGACAGTTGAGCTATAGTTTGATTGAGAAAGTGAGTAAATTATATGCAGTTGTAGTATATAGTGTATATTTAATTTTTTACCGAGTTTGTCCTTCTGGCGCAGGTTCATTGTTTTTCAACATTTCTACAAGCAATACAAGCCTTTGTTAGTTTCAAATAGATAGATACAATGCTATTTGTTTCTTACTGAGTGCTATATCGACAGACTCCTTCAAGGACTTATTTCGCCTTGCTTCTCTTGCTGCTGCTACTTTTTCGAGAGCGTTAATTACAAAAACATTACTAGATGCTACTGAAGATCCAACAGTTTGCTGAGACATCCTAGGAGAGGAAATTTGTGAAGAAGTTGCAGTAGTGGCCATTTACTTTTTGAATTGAAAAGAACCTGAAATTTCCACGTGTTTTATCTATATATTTTACATAAATATCTAATAAACATATTTCATAAATAATAATATATATCATACCCGGGGTTCTTGTGTATAATACTGGAGATTTCCTTTTTAATAAAAAAAAAAGAGATATATTTATACTGTGTATATATAAAAGGGAAGAAGGGAAAGGACGAAACAAAGAAAAGATGAAGATTAAAGGATGTTGGCTGAGGATTTAAAGCTCAATAGAAATGTCTCAAGTTACACGCAAACAACAGCAGCAGCCCCTTCCTCAATGATGGTAAGATATTTTGTGCACCACCATATCAATATGCTAATATTCAAACAATTTTTTCAACGTTTAAAAGCCATAATTTTATATAATAAATTTAAACAAAAAATGTCCCTTAGATGCTTCTATATTGTGTCATATTTCTTTTAGAGAGTTTATTGGTAAAAATCGAAAGGAAAACATTAAAAATACAATCAGCCATTATTTTCCCAACATTAGCGGAATACAATAACATTTACACAAATTTCATATTATTTATGACTAAATCATTTAATATTTTATTTCTACTAGTTAATTACATTATCTATTTTCTTCTTTAAATCTCTTAAAGTTTTATTCTGATGTGTCACCTTTGGTAGGATTTCTTCTTTGAGCCATTTTAATTCATCTGTGGATTTCTCTTGCTTTGCTAAACGTACAACACCTTGTAAAGTTTGACGAGAAATGCCAATTTCATCTGTTTGATTGTTCAAGGTACGTAAAACATCAAATACAAGTGATAAATCTTGCGAATCTAATAAAGAACAAATATAAACATCGATGAATTTCATATCTAATTGATTGTAGGGCGCTGTTGGAAATGGAACTACAGGTGTAGATTCACGAATAGGTACAGGAATTTTGCCTTCGTTTTCGAATCTTGACATGGTATACTTGTTAAACAATCCGCGAATACCTTGCTCATCTCCTTCAATGGCTAATTTCGATAAAACTGCTTCCCATATGCCTTGATTATATTTAATATTTTTCTTGTCCATTTCATTCAAAATTTGATTAGCATCTAATCCAGGTACAGTAATTGCTGTTCTAAGCATAGGAAGATAGAAATCAGGCTCATCAGTATATGGCCATTTAGCAAGATCGTCAGCATGTGTCTTGTTGCGATAAATTAATTCTGTGGAATGGCGCATATCTTTTATGATATCTTTAGCTTCAAAAGGCATTTGAGCTGTGGTACAACAATCAAGCATAGCTGTATAAGTATCCCAATCTATACGATTCTTGGGAATTTCTCTGTTCATTTCATTTCTGACGACAACGATTGCACGCTTGGATTGAGTGGGATTTAATGAAGCAAGAGCAAAAGTAAGTCTATACATGCCAACATCACGACGAAGACCATGCACCTTGAGTGATCTCCATCTAGTACGCAAAGCTTTATTTTGTCCTCCACTTGCTAAACATGTCATTAGCGTAGTAAAAGTGAATCTATCATGAGGAAGTTTAGCTTCCAACATGATTTTTTCAATTTCAAACAAACGAGGATCAAGCTTGAATCTATTGTGAGTATATGGACGTGTAGGTAAAAGCGAATTCAATCTGAAATTATCAAAATAATAATGACCATCACGATGTGGAAGACAAGCACGGAAGAGTGAATGGAAAGTAGGATGATTTAAAGTATTAAGCCCAGCTACTTGCATTTTAGAAACCATTTCTAAGGCTTTGTCAAGTCGAATATTACGATGATGGTCGTTGTATTGTTGAGATGTTGCATAACCAACCAACATAATACGATGACTAGCATCATTGGGTGTGATATAATTTGCTGGCATATAAGATTCAAAAATTTCTTCAGCTTTCTCCATGGGAAATTGGATAGGATCGATTCTGTTGGCAATAGTTAAATATTCAAGAACAACATTGCAATCTGTGATATCTACAGGTTTTTCTTTGTTGATAAACATGTCTTTTGTTAAATTGTCCCAAGATGCATGTAATTGATCCAACTGAGTCGAGTTGGTAGGCTTCAAAGTTAATCCACGGGCGCCTCTAACTTCAGCCAATCGTTCCGACATCTTTTGTAAAGCAATTTTATGTGTAATCAACAACATGGTTTTGTCGCAGATTTGATCAGGATATAAAGTGTTGCACATTTCCGTATACTTAGAAGCATTTTCAATATCTCCCTTGAATCCATAACAACGAATTAATTTTAACAATGTGTGACGAGAAAGATTATCTTGTTTTTGCAACATATCTAACAAATTTTCGACTTTATCATGAGAGTTGGTTGCTGCGTATGATAATAAAGCGCTGGAATAAAAGAATGCTTGATCGGTTTCAATACCTTCATTCTTCTTGATACAAGCAGATATGGCATCTTTTTTGTTCATAATACCATAAGCCTAATAATAGTAAATCAATTAGTTTTTAAAAAGCATATGGACACAAAATTTGACATTTACTCTCATTAATAATTCCCAAGCTGTCTGATCATTCATGGTTGTTAAATCGAAAATTTCTGTAAATCTATCAACAAGAGCACGCAAATCCTCTGATCTATAAGTAGAACCAAATCTGAAACCAAGCTTTAATACACTTTTCCAAATATTAATATCTTCTAAAACGTCTAAAGACAAGGTGGAATCTGTTGAATAAAACCAATGAGCAACTGTAGCACATTCATTGACATTAAAAGGTGATTCTCTCAATATGTCTACTAAAGCAAGATATAATTCAGGTGTATCTAATCCTTTTTCTTGTGCACTTTGTACAGCTTTGATAGCACCTTTCAAATTGCCAGTAATTTTACATTCTTCCAGGGTGTCAAAAATTAATTGTGGTGTAGTTGATTTATTGGATGAATGAATAGCATGATCTGATGATTTAGTTTCAACAGTCTGTAATCTTTTAGCTGTCTGAATAGAGAAGGCTCTGATAGCTAAGGCTGTGATAATTACATAGTATTCAGTCGATATGTCAAAAAAAAAAAAAAAAATTAAGATTAATTTCAAAATTTACCTGAAGCCAAAGGTGTCGTTCTTTTAAGAGAAATATTACTAGCCTGAATAATAGGCTTTAAATTGACATTTCTTGTAGGTTTAACAAGTACTTTTCCAAGTCTTGGTAACATAGTAATGATTATTTAAAGAAAAAGGAGAGGGGGTGGGGCCTATTTTATTTTTCTGCAACTTCGAAATAAAAAAAAAAAAAACTGACCTGGGGTTTACTACTCCTCTTGTTTTGAAGCCTTTCCATTCGAGATCTTTAGTCAAACATTGAAGTTCCGTGCACTTGATGGTATGGGTGACGTATCAGTACAGTTCTAGTTTTTGTGAGCTATATCTTTGAATATATACTAATGGTATTGTCAATATGATTTATAGAAACTATTGCTAACAAAGTATTGCAGCCAAAATTTCGCGATTAGGGGTACATCATGAAGTTTTTGATGTTGTTCCTTTTGCAATTATCTTATCTGATTGAACTAGGTGTCCCAGTTCAAGAAAGTAGTCCTCTTCAACTTCAACTACAGAACTAGCACAAATCATATCTATAATAGGTAGTCAACTGGCCTGTTTTACTTAATTACAAGAAGCTTTTCATCGTATTGTACCATTAGTTAGAAATTATATGTATAGTTTCTATTTTGAAAGATATGCTAACAGTAAATTTGTATATTTTCTCTTGATTTTCCATAATTATCCACTTTTTTTTTATGAAATATAACAAAAGAATACTAGATCACTCCTATTAAAAATAGCATCCAATTTTATTTATTATATATTTTTTTTTTTTTTTTTTTTTTTTTTTTTTAGAAAAACGATACCTCAAGCAAGGGATAATATAATTTTAAATGGCTCATTTTACGTTTATAATAAGAATGAAGGACATTAATCGCCTGCTTCAAAGTGTTGTTATAGCTAAAATGACTACTCTACGCATCCATCATTTGTACATAAGTACAGGTCAGTTGAATAGCTTCATGTCAATATCTCATCTACTCATTTATAATTAACTTTATTCCAACAACTGATTTAAATTTTAACAACAAAGATGAAAAAGTTTTCTCAAAGCGATTCTCTATCTCTTTGTTTAGGCGTGCGTTATCGATGTATGATTTCCTCTTTAAATAAAACTAAAGTGATAGGTGCTGAGTACAACTACAGTGCTTTGATTATCGGCCCTATTATACGGAATACTTTTAAAAAAGCTTATTTGCCCTGAAATATTTTTATTCAATATTGACTTACGAAACAAGCACACAGCATATACAAACTACTCTATTATTTTTCTTCTTTTTTTTTTTGTTCTATTGAGTGAATATATGTTTACATTTATGAATTGTTCAAGCAAAATTGCATTCAGGCACCAATTTTTTCTGATCTCAATATGCCATTTTTTTTTTGGACATTTTCAAAAATTACTATACAAATACAAGGCCTACTAATGTTTATAAGTAAAGATTTGGATTCGATGTCGAACTATAGAAGTTAATCAATATTTTGGTTTCAAAAAATGCACACTTTGAAAAGTAAATATAAAAAGATAAAGAGCATGCTTTATACTCAGAATGCCTGAGCAACAAATTTGTGCATATTTAACTAAAAGAAAAAAATCGGTCTTTTGTTCTTATCTTTTTGTCTTTTTTTCTACTTGTTTTCTACTTATTTTTTTACAAAGGTTTTACGAAGATTTTACGAAGGCTTTTGAATTGGGACATATTATGCCATTTTTTATTAGAATTACATGATAATTTGCTGCTGTTTTGGCCATAGGAGAAGGTTACAGCCATATTATAAGCAGGTGTATCAAATATCAAGCATGTTGTTCTGTATATTAAAGACAATATCTAAAGACTTCGCCATTTTGGTGCAATTTCTTTTGTCTATACTATTTCACATTTAAAACATGTTAATAAAGGTTTCATTTTATGATAAAACTGTAGCGACTTTGTGCCTCCTTCGTAGTAAACTTCCATGTCTAGTCTAAATTTTCTCTAAGCACTCAATAAATTTTATAAAATCTTTCCTTTTGAAAAAGTGAAACTAGAGACTAATAACATTCGTTTTACATCGAATACACCTTACAAAAATGAAGAGTATTTTGCGTTAAGACCAGTTAATCTCTAACTAGGACGCCTAAAGACAAGATTGTGTGATTTATTTATATCAATAATTCTGCAACAACTTTACTTTTGCGATTCTGGGAAGAGTTTAAAATTTATCCATGGGAAAACTTTCATCAGACATTAAACACAAACATTCATTTTATGTTTTTATATTATTAGCAGGAATATTATCGCACAAATCATCATATTCAACATCGTCCCAGCTACAAATTTGATTGAATAGAGCAAGGGCGCTTAGTATAGTGATTGATTCATAAATTTAAATACTTCAGAAATGGCCAGCTTAAAATTGATAATCCGCATTTGAGATAAAAATAACACGAGAAACTATTAAGGTGTTACAAAGATAAATACTGAGTAAAGTCTAGTTATTTTTCATTCTATATTAGGAAATGTTATTTTTGGATGAGTTTGAAGACTTTTTTTTTTTGTAAATTTTATACAACAGGTTTTCATGTAATAGAAAATGGTGAAGGGAAGACTAGTATGCAACATCTAGCTCGTATGGTAGTGCAAATTGGGGGCTGTCTAACGAATTTTGTCTCGTCAAAAAATATTAATTTTTCGCCGAGAAAATCGAGACTGAATGATTGGGGTTTTTTTTTACTGAAAAAAGAGAAAAAAGAACTACCAAAAATTTATAATCAAACCTCGATATAAAGGAGGTTTTTGTATCATGGATTAAGGATATGGTGTGATGATCTAAGATGCCTTTATTCCTTTCTTAAAATTGAAGTTGATTTGTGTTTTCGATTTGATTTAAGGGAGGTCCTCGATATATAAGGGGCTTTTTAAAATAAACCACGGGCGCCTTTAAATTGAAGTTCGAATGTAGTACGTAGTACAATTAAGTTGCGTAAATCTATATTGAAAATGCAATTTAATGGTTTGTCAAAAGTGGATTGATTTAACTTTACATTGATTCACGTTTCGGTCAATATCTGAAATACTCTCATATGAGCGCGTCGATGATCTTATGAGCCTATTGACCATCTCTTTTGAGCACACGGATGTACTCCGAGAGCATACAGGAAATCAGAGTGTGTATGTTAGAATACTTTTTACAATGTTGCCCTAACGATTGTGCCAGAAAACCCCTTCAAAGAACAAATTTACTACATATCAGGCTCGAATTACGGGAAATGAATTATCAAACTCCGTTTTATGCTGACTTTACCTTAAATGCCAAAAAATTGCCACAAAATCTATTTTTTAGTTGATAACTCTTGCGATTTTAGAGCAATCTCAAAAAGTATTGTTTTAAAATAGACATATAAAGGAGAAGAATAAATCTAGCAAAAATTCTCATTAAGTTTATACACTATTTATAAAGCTATTTCCATTAAAAGCATTACAAAAACGCAGCTTTGATGGACTATAACTCGAGATAGCAACCGTTTAAGCATATACTTTATTAGCCAGAAATGGTTCTTTTATTTGGCTTTATCATATTTTACCATAAAATCGATTTTGAAAAATCATGAATTTTCCCCTTGTATACCCTCGTCCAAAATTTGACTTTTTCGAAGAAAGCTAATAACTCTATGAAAAATAAAGCTAGAGTGACAAATAATGCCTCAAATAATAGGTATTTTTTTGCATTATTTGTCTGTGACACTAACTATAAAATTCAACTATAAAAGTATTTCTAAAATTACCAAAAATCGATTTTTATGTTTTTGCTTTTTTTACAAAATTTTTGGTGACACACTTTTTCAATGAATATACTGTTAGATACAAAATTAAATTTTATGTTGAGATTATTTAGTAAAGTTAGCCAGGTTACTATACACGTTTGCTGTCAGTTTTGCATTTTAAAAATTTAGGATCGTTTTTATCCAATTTTTTCATCATCAGAAAATTTTGGATTTAAACAGCCGCCACACCTGAGATGTACGAAAATTCAAAGAAAATTCGCCAAAATTATTATTTTTTTGCAATGCAATGATATGTAGGGGATGTTTAAATTAGAAAATATAGTACTGTAGTTGCAAATGGAACAACTCATTATTGTAAATTGAAGCAGGGTAGTAAAATCGTTTTGTTCAATTCAAATATTTTAATTGGATTTACAAAAGTTTCTTGTATATTTATGAGGAATAAGGAATTGTATTATTTATTATTAAATTCAAGGAGAACAAATTCTTTAAACATCTCGTTGTTTATGGTTTTTATCATTTTAATCATGCAATATGTTGCATGGTAACGTTGAATTTCATTAAATTCACACAATAACATTTTTTACCTCTCACTCAAATATTAGACTAAATACAAATATACTACAATCCAAAAGAAAACTAACATTTTCTCAAATTGTTAATGTGTATACAGTATGTTTTGTAATGAAACATATTTTGCTACGCCTTTTTATAAACGGGATTGCTTCCATATGTATAACAGCGGCAAACACTTTACAGTAATTACATGTTACATGTTACGCGAATTTATTTTAATAGTTAGACTATATTAATAGATAAAACTGCATTGAAAACAAAGACGAGAGTAGTAATATTATAATTGTAATTAACAAATCGTATTCATTCTGTAAGTACAATATGTGAAAGGGACAAAAAAAAAGGGACAACGATGTAAGGTAAGCTTTAATTGAGTGAGATGTTTGCTACGTGCATAATAGACAATTTATTTTTTGGCTTGGTGATATGAAGTTGTACTTAGATATACAGTCAAGCCTCGATATAAGGTCCCTCAATATAAGAAAATATAACGGAAACCTCGATATAAAGGAGGTTTTTTGTATCATGAATCAAGGATGTGGTGTGATGATCTAAGATGCCTTTATTCCTTTCTTAAAATTGAAGTTGATTTGTGTTTTCAATTTGATTTAAGGGAGGTTCTCGATATAAGGGACTTTTTAAAAGAAACCACGGGCGCCCTTAAATTGAGGTTTGATTGCAAGATTAAAAGAATGTGTAATTAATTAGTCATTCAACTGTACAATAAAAACAAGATAAGGTTTATTTAGGTATAAAAGTATTGCCTTTTATAATGATTTAGTATTGGGTTCCTGAGATACAACCAGGCATATAAATCCAGCCGAGCCTGTTTTACGCTACCGAGCTTTTTTCAAGGCTCGTTAAAATTAAACGAGCTCAAAAAAAAAGCTCGTTCATCCCATACGAGTTTTTGAACTCAAATGTGGCAGAAGTGCTTTTTTATTTTGTCTGTCAGGTGACAAATGTCTAAAGACGTAAGACATACTTATAATGTTTATAAATGTTATATCATTTACTAATTGTCACAAAATGTAAATAACACAAAGCTCGTCTTCCTCAAACGAGCTTTTTTGAAAACTCGGCTGGAGTTCGTGTAGTACAAGGTGCAGTAAATAACGAAGTTGTTTACTAAAATAAAAAAATATAAAAATAAAAGCGGTAGAAATACAATTATAATCAGCTAAAGTTTTATTACAAAAGATTTCTGAAGATTAAATATAATTGAAAAA